>SOPF01019310.1:0-13416 GCA_012979155.1 Hypericum perforatum
GGGTACTTGGAGTTTCTTAAGAACTGTAGCCTCTGCAAGAAGATGCTGCAGTACAATGACCCAGTCTACATGTACGGGTACGTGCAATCTCGTCATTTCATTATTATTTTAAAAGAAAATTTTCGAAGGCGGGAGAATTAGCCGTTAGTTCAAATTTATTTTAGTTGTGATTCGTGTATTCGATGTGAATTAAGGAAAATCGTTATTAATGCAGGTACCTAGGAGCATATTGCTCGCCTCAGTGCAGACTAAAGAATTGAAGCCGCTGCTTTATTCAATTAGATCGTACAGCTTAAATAGCCTTCATGGCTTACATCGTTCCCGAATAAGACTAGGAGACAGAAACAGAATCAAACTCTAAAGGCAACTAACAACTTGATGTGTCCTGCCTAACTAGGACTAGTGCCGATAATGTAGGAAGATAACGTGGTCATCACGTCGTAATCTCCTTCACTCCCCCTCAAGTTGGCGCATGGAGATTCGTAATGCCCAACTTGCCAAGGAGAGCATGGAATCGTTGACGCCCGAGAGCTTTCGTGAAGAAGTCAGCCAACTGGCCAGCACTGTCAATTTTGCGAGGGGAGATTTCCTTGGATTGAACACGCTCGCGAACGAAGTAGCAGTCCATTTCCACATGCTTAGTACGCTCGTGGTAGACTGGGTTCGCTGCAATGTACAGCGCTGCCTGGTTGTCACAGTAAAGAGGAGTGGGTATGGTCTGCGGAATGTGTAACTCGCGGAGCAACCACCGAAGCCACAGCAGCTCGCTAACAGTGGCAGCCATCGCCCGATATTCAGCCTCCGCAGAGGAACGGGCGACCACCGATTGTTTCTTCGTACGCCAAGAGATAGGCGCATTACCGAACATGATGAAATAACCTGTCCTGGATCGTCGAGTCATCAGGCAACCCCCCCAATCCGCATCGCAGTAAGCAGTAAAGAAAGGTTTGCCAATGGAAGGAAGATGAATGCCTTGCCCAATAGACTATTTTAGATAGTGGAGCACCCGCATAGCCGCATCCATATGAATTTGTCTAGGATTCGCGACAAACTGACTTAATATACTGACGGCGTAGGCGATGTCCGGTCGCGTGACTGTAAGATAGAGTAGACGCCCAATCAGACGTCGATACCGACCACCGTCTATGAGAGGAGTAGTAGGAGAATCAGTGAGCTGATGATTTTGCTCGATCAAGAAGGAAATAGGTTGCCCTGCCAGTTGTTTACAGTCTGCGAGTATGTCGAGTGTATATTTACGTTGACTGAGTACCAGTCCATCGGCCGAGCGTGCAGCCTCGATGCCGAGAAAGTACTTGAGTGCCCTCAAATCCTTGATACCAAACTTGCTGTCTAAGTAACGTGTGACATCCCGAATTTTACTATGCGAGTTCCCTGCCAAGAGCACATCATCCACATAAATCAGTGCAAAGACGAGCACCCTGTCATGTGCAAACCGAAAAAGAGAGGTGTCAGAGTGACATCGATGAAATCCAATGTGCAAAAGGGCCTGTGTGAACTTATGGTGCCAATTACGGGAAGCCTGACGGAGACTGTAGAGTGATTTATGGAGGCGACATACGCGCTGATCATAAGCTGAGGAATAGCCAAGTGGAAGCTTCATATAGACAACCTCTTGTAAATCCCCATGCAGAAAGGCATTATTTACATCAAGCTGAGTGATGTACCATCCCCGTTGTACAGCCACTACGAGTAGGCAGCGTACCGTGACGAGTTTTGCCACCGGTGCAAACGTATCGTGGAAGTCAATACCTTCGACCTGTGTGTAGCCTTTGGCGACCAAGCGAGCCTTGTAGCGTTCAATCTCGCCATTAGGCCGGTATTTGACTTTATAGACCCATTTGGAGTCGATTGCCTTCTTGCCTGGAGGGAGGAGTTCGAGGGTCCAAGTACCGTTGTCCTCAAGAGCTCGTATCTCATGTCGCATGGCCTCACGCCAGTGTTCACTTTGGACGGCCTGATAATAGGTCTTGGGCTCATTATGTTGTGTAATGGCTGCGAGAAAAGCTTTGTGATTGTCAGAAAAACGTGAGTACGAGATAAAGTGAGTAAGAGGGTACACTACCGAGTTCCCAGATGGAAGTGTAGGCTGTGGTGGGGCGTTGGAGGGCGGCAAGCATGTTTCAAAGCCTTCAAGATGTTGTGGAATTTGTCGAGCACGGGTACTGCGTCGAGGTGCCGCGGGACTTTGTCCCCCCGCATTGACTTCTAATTGAACGACTTCTGATGGGGTTTCCAAAGTAGGAGTCTCGTCAGTATGGTCCACTATATTCGATGGAATGTCAACTGGAGCAGCCGGAGCATGTATGTCAACTACGGGAGCACTTGGCAAGGGAACATCATGGATAGTCAAAGGCGGCAAAGCTTGCTTATGTGAGGTGTCTGTTACCTCCTTAAGGGGATAGATGTGCTCAAGAAAGGTGACATCCCTTGTGTGGTAAATTCTTTGATCCTTGAGGTCAAAGACACGATACCCCTTCTGTCCCTCTGGATATCCTACGAAGACACATTTACGACTTCATTCTTGAAATTTGTCACGTTGACAAGCTAGAATATGAGCATAAACAAGGCAACCAAATGATCTCAAATGAGCATAAGTAGGGGCCTTTCCAAAGAGCACCTCATATGGTGTTTTGTTGGTGGCTCGTGTTGGTAATCTATTGATGAGGTATACTGCCGTGAGTATGCTTTCCCCCCAAAAGCGGGTTGGCATCCTAGAATGAAATAATAACGCTCTAGCAGTCTCCAATATGTACCTATGCTTGCGTTCTACTACGCCATTCTGCTGAGGCGTGTAAGGGCAAGAGGTTTGCAACATGACTCCCTTTTGTCTGAAGAAGTCCATCATCACATGTGATTGAAACTCCGAGCCATTATCAGTCCGGACTTTCTGCACCTTCTTACAAAATTGTGTCTCAATCATATTATAGAACATTATTAGGTACTGCGCAACTTCAGATTTGTGGCGCATGAGGTATATCCAAACCCCACGACTGTAGTCATCCACAATCGTTAAAAAGTAACGCACACCAGAAAGAGAGACATTTTTATAAGGCCCCCAAATGTCACAATGAATAAGCTCAAAGCATGATTGTGTCTTGACTGAACTGATCGGAAAAGGTGAACGAGTTTGTTTTGCCCGTAAACATGCATCACATAGATGTTTATTATCCAAGCAAATAGTCTTACATAAATGCTATAATTTTCCTAACTTCTCAAATGAAGGGTGTCCAAGTCGTTCATGCCATAGGCTTGCCGATGCCACTTCTCGAACATGCATTGCCACCCCCACTTTAGAAGCTGGTTCTAGTAGATATAGCCCACCACGACGCCTAGCCACTCCAATCAGGGTCCTCGAAGGTAGGGCCTGTAATACACACAAGTTCGCAACAAACGTTAAGGCACAATTCAAATCTTCGGATAATCTGCGTACGGAAATCAAGTTGCATCGAAACTTGGGTATGTATAAAACATTTTTCAGTATGATGCCACATGGGAGATTCACATCCCCTATCCCTTCTACTGGGACATGATCACCGGTGGGTATCTTTACTGGTGTGTTGTCAGCCGATCTCATGTGACCTGAGAACATGTTAGCATCACAAGATATATGTTCCGTGGCTCCGGAATCTAATATCCAGGAGCGTTGTCCTATTTCCGTACCCGCCATGTTTACTTCAGTATGTGAGTCTCGGACCTGCGGAGGATCATCCTCTTTTCCCTGTTTCAAGACGCGTAGGAGCTGTGCATATTGCTCAGAAGAGAGTCCTGGTATGGGACTTGTCTCGGCCTCTACTTGAGCAGCATACGGTTTCTGTCTCTGTGTTTTTGAACTGGAAGTTATGCCGCGACCCTTTTTGTCACGATCATCATCACGTTTCCACCAGTCGGGGTAACCAACCAATTCGAAACACTGGTCCTTTGAGTGACCGGTCTTTTGACAGTGGCTACAGCGAACTCGCTCTTTCTCGGACAGCTTACGGACTGAAGCTTCTTTTCCAGCACGTTGATATGGACTCGCTTGATAGGCGGCAGTTTCTATAGTTGGTTGGCGATCTCTGGCAGCTGAGATGTTGCGAGTTTGCTCGTCTTCAAGAATCAGATGGTACGCTTCTCCTAACGTAGGCGGTGGCTTCGTACTCAGAATCTGGGATTTTATTGTCCCGAACACATCATCGAGTCCCATAAGGAATGCGTAGAGGTGTTCTTGGTCTCTCGCAGCCGCGTATTTTGCCTTAGCATCACACGTGCAGTCAACCATAGGTGATAATGACTCTATCTCATCCCAAAGCGAACTCAACTTCGAGAAGTAGGCTGAGACAGTCATCTGGTCTTGACGCAATAGTGATACCGATCTTCGTAGATCGTAAGCTCTTGGTGCGCTCATCTTCCCGAAACGCTCCTTCAGATCTGCCCAAACTTCACGAGCAGACTTAGCGTATCTGACGCTTCCTCGTATCTCTTTGTCTATGGCGATGGCCAACCAGCCTTTGACCATCGCATCACAACGGAGCCAACTATTGTGATGGTCCGATGTTGCTTCAGGTTTTGGTATGGATCCGTCAACGAATCCGAGTTTGTTCTTCGCTAGGAGAAAGTTGGTCATCTCCCCGACCCAGTCTCCGTAGTTTCTTTCAGTGAGCAACTCGCTAACATTGAGTTGTCTGGGATTGTCAGAAGGATGCAAGAAGTACGGCGACGTCATGTCCATCGCACCTCCGTTTCTGTTCTTCGACATTGTATTTGGTGGTAGGGTTAAAACTTGGCGGCAGTGGGTAGATGGCTTTATTTAGGGTGGAGTTGTTTAGGTCAGAATTCCTGCTCTGATACCATAAAGAATTGAAGCCGCTGCTTTATTCAATTAGATCGTACAGCTTAAATAGCCTTCATGGCTTACATCGTTCCCGAATAAGACTAGGAGACAGAAACAGAATCAAACTCTAAAGGCAACTAACAACTTGATGTGTCCTGCCTAACTAGGACTAGTGCCGATAATGTAGGAAGATAACGTGGTCATCACGTCGTAATCTCCTTCACAGACAACTCCAGATGGATTTGGACAAGTTCGACCTAAGTATTTCCAGTGATGAGATCGCTAATTTACCCTTGCAGACTCCAAAACCCTAAGTTTTAGGAGCATGCGAGTTGGTATCCATTTGGCGAATTTTAACGATTGGTCATTTACTTCTAGATCTCAGTTCGTTGAACGGGGGCATGTCATGTAAAAGTTTATTGTAAGAGATTCATGCGTGTTTAAATAGAGTTCGTATTTGGTGCAGGTCACGCGTGTCCAGCACCATGCTGGACACGCGGATTCGATGGCTAGAACACCCGAATTCGATGGTTGTATATTGGATTCGATGGTTTGTATATATGTCTGATTCGATGGTATAGTATGCATGATTCGATGGTATAAAATGTCTGATTCGATGGTATAAAATGTCTCATTCAATGGTTTGACATCCGATTCAATGGTTTGTATATTGTGATTCGACAATATATAAACCATCATACCATCGAATCATGCATACTATACCATCGAATCACAATATATAAACCATTGAATCATGCATACCATTGAATCAGATATTTTATACCATCGAACCATTGAATCAGACATTTTATACCATAAAATCATGCATACCATACCATCGAATCACAATATATAAACCATCGAATCAGATATTTTATATTGTTGAATCATGCGTACCATACCATCGAATCTCAATATACAAACCATTGAATCAGACATTTTATACCATTGAATCAAGCATACCATACCGTCGAATCACAATATATAAACTATCGAATCACAATACACAAACCATTGAATCGGATGTCAAACCATTGAATGAGACATTTTATACCATTGAATCAAGCATACCATACCATCGAATCACAACACACCATACCATCGAATCATACATACGTACAAACCATCGAATCAAATATACAACCAGCGAATCCGGGTATTCCAACCATCGAATCCGCGTGTCCAGCATGGTGCTGGAAACGCACGACCTGCACCAGATCCACTCTGGTTTAAATATCGAAAATAATCGCATATTGATTCCTTGTACTTTCCAGTTCTAGAAATGTTTTAAACGTTCTTTTTAATACCAGGTTTTGAGTGCTGTTCGACATGTAGGTATCAAGTGCATGTAGCATGTGCACTGTGATGATTAATAATTTATTATTAGCATATTTCTCGAAAAAAAAAACATATTAGCTTATTACAACACTTGGGCGTGTCAACATGAAACAAATTTCTTGGTGATACGCTCTGAACTTCATAAAGAGTCAAGAATCCAGAACTTCCTTAACTAGTAAACTTTGAATCCATAATTTTGTAGAGAAAGAACTTATTTTTTGTTGGTAATTTATTGAGTGAAATACATTCTCAATAGTCTCTCTAGTTTTTCACTTGTCAAAATATACAGGCTCGTTCAAGTATCTTGAATATTTTATGTTTAGGTCCCTAATTTTATCGTTGGTTCAACTGCAATTGATTTCAATTTATTAAAAAAAAAATTGGATCTAAGGTTCACCGATAAAATATTATTAAGAGAGTTATGATAGGTTCATCGATAAACAGCTGAAAAAACATCAAAAGAAAAACCCAGACCTGTCGTCCGGTTTCAACCCTCAGTAGGTGCATATATATTCTTCTACTTAACACAAAACCATATCAATTAGCCAGTCAAATAAAGTCTTAAGCACAAGAAAGACTTCCAATACGACGACGCAAATCTCACAAGAAAGACTTCCAAGCATGGTCTTTCTTTAGAAGCTTCCCGACCCTAAACAAAATTGCAAAAAAAAACAAAAAACAAAAATGTCACTGCGACGCCGTTTTCCAATGGAAACTAAGAAGATCATCCTCCCGGCGGAGGCTGGCGTTGGAAGCGGGAGAGTGGACACCATATTAGAGGCGGGACTCTGGACGGAGAAGACGGACGACTGGTTGCTCAATAATCATCCCACAATCGCAACAGACGCGAGACCTTCCTCGGGGAGGCCGACAATATACAGTGTGGGATCCCCGCCGGAGAAGACGGACGACAAGTGGCTTGAGAAATTTCTCTTCAACAAGTGCGGCTACTGCGATAACGTGCACGATCATTATCCCGAAATCTTCATTTACTCGTACGTATATATAACATCACCTTCTTTTTTCCATTTTTACATTATAACATCAACCTCTCTTCTTTTACATTATTGATTGGGTTGTTATATTTGCAATTTTCTTTTTTTTCCCTTAATTATTGGGGTTTGTCTAGGACCAGGTGTTATGAAAAGAGCTTATTATACTGCAATAATCGGAAGATTACAAGGGTTATATAATTACATAATCAAATCAAATAATTACAGAATCAATTTGAAAAAGAAAGCAAAGGAAAGCGCCAAATTAGCTATTTAGTCGTTAAGAGCGTGGTTGTACAATTAACCAAATTGGTGCAAGGTCTTCCTAAGTAGAGAAGATAAGAGCCGTTGGTGAAGATTTCATTCGTTATTGTGTAGTAATCGTGGCTTGATTGGAGAAGAATCTTCATGATTGGGGCAATTAGATCATCTGCTTCCGGAGTCGCCAATTGCACCAGAATCTAACAGATTTGGCTACAATTGGACTTCGATTTCGGCAACTTCATTCTCAATACTTTCACTCAAGTGGGGCATGAGGATACAAAAATTTTAATTTACTCAGCATATTTTTTTATCTAAACAATTTTCGTGAGAGTGACGTAACGACCATTGCTCTATATTCAATTTCTGTAATCGATCAGGAGACAACATTCTATATTTTAGATTTCCAAACAAATGGATTATTTCCAAGAAAGATACAATAACCCTAGGTGGATCAATGATTATTCTTACACCGTGCATAATCTGCAGCATCTCCATATACAAAAATGTTCAAGTCACCCAACTTTGTGGGCACCCTTTTAAGTAGTTTAAACTCTTTTCGTAATCTCTACATGTTGGACACAAAGAACATGCATAACTTGACTCAATAAATTGATAGCACAAATGACACTAGATCAAGTTATAGCAAGATAAATTAGCTTGCTAGCGAGTTTCTGGAATTTAGAGACTCTTGGATAGAACTCTCCTTCAAAGTTTATTATCTTGATGTTGGGCTCGAGTGGTGTGCTATATGGTTTGGAACCAATCTTTTTTACTTTATTAAGATGGTTCATGACATATTTTCTCTGATTTACGAAGATACCACTCAAAGTGTAGGCTAATTCAACGCCCAGTAAATATTTCATCTTATCATGTCATTAATGTCAAATCAAAAATGTAAATTATACTTTAATTGTACCATTAAGTAATTATTAGTGCTACTAATCAAGATATCATCGATATGGACGAGTAGTATAAGTTTACCTGGTGAAGAGTCGTGAAAGAAGAGTGAGAGATATGCATAGCATTTTTTGAAGCCCAGAGCAATCAGTTCACCACGGAACTTGTTGTACCAAGCTTTGGATTCTTGTTTGAGCTCGTAGATGGATTAATGAACTTGCATTCATATGCCTTGCTTTGTACCTCTCAATGGAACCATCACTGTTATGTTTGATTTTGATAATCTATTTACAATCAATAGTCTTTTTATTTAGAGGGAGATTACAAATTGACCAAGTTTTTTTTCTTTTCATGGCTTCAAGCTCTTGAGCAATTATTTTCATCCACGAGTCATGTTTGACAGCTTTAAAAAAAATTTGGTTCTATATTCTTGCAAGTATTACTAGTAAAAGCAATGTGGTTTTGTCCAAGTGGATTGATTATAGGTGATATAGTTTTCAATAGGATAATAGTTCTAAAAAGTTTTAAAAATTTTCAGTTTGCTATTAAAAATTGTAACTCGAGTTGACTTTCTAATAATCTGATTAGCATTAACAATCTGATTAGGCAAATTTTTATAATGAGAGGTTGAGTCAATTGAGAATCCACTAGAGTTAGTGCAAGGATCATACCAGAGAGATCACACTTCAGTCTTCATTTGGTCGATCAGGGTTTGTTGGTATAATTAGATCATTAGTATTTATAATTTTATTTGGCTCTTCTTCATATTGCTCTTCTTTTTCTTGGTTATTAACCTACAAGTTTTTGCTAAGATCCAGATTGTTATAGAGAAAATATGTATGAGAAATCGGTAAAGGAAGGAGACACTCCCTCTGACTTGGGTTGGCAGGCTTGATTTAGTATCGGGTGTATTTCAAGAACTCGATATTTCTATATATAATTTTAATTTTGAGCCCAAGTGAGTAATATGTTTATCCTTTATGAGTATTGGAGTAGCCCAATAACATGTAGAAAATTGATTGAAATTGATTGTTTTTCGAGTTTATCTATCTTATCAGCTAAAACCTACATATAAGCAACACAACTAAATACTCTCAAGTAATTTAAGTTATGTTTTCTTTTGAGGAGGACTTCAGTAGGTGAGCTATTGTTTAGCACAGTGCTTGGGATTCAATTGATTAGATGATAGGTTGTAAGGATGGCATCACTCTAATAGCATCTTTTGACATTCATTTTAAACATGATGGCTCATGCAACTTCCAAAACATGGCGATTCTTCTTCTTTGTAATGCCATTTTGCTGTGAAGTGTAGGCAGAAAAGGTCTTATGCATGATTCTTAATCCAATTAGAAAATCCATGAAGTCCTTTTGGTGTTCAGAGCCATGATCAGTTCAAAAAATCTCAACTTTAGTATCAAAATGATTACATATCATGTGATAGTACTCCTTGAATTTAGAGAAGACTTCAGTCTTATGTCTTAATAGGTATATCCAAGTTGCATGATTATAATGATCAATAAAAGAGACAAATATTGATACCCATCATAAGAAAATTGAGGTGATATCCGCACATCCAAGTGAGTCAATTGAAAAGAACAATTACAGTTCAAATCAGAGAGTTTAGAGGGTAATAAATATTACTTAGCTAATAAATAGCTTTCGCAATGTTCAAAGATTTTATTAAAATTAGGAAATACTATGGCAAGGATAGATTTCCTAGGATGGTCATGCCATAGAGAAGAGATTCTTGAATTTTACGCAACAAAAAGATTTGAAGCTGCAAGAGCATTAGAACTAATTTTAATGATGTAAAGCATGTTGCTCAAAGTACCATCACTAATATTCTTCAATGTGTTACAACCCTAAAATTCCATAGATTTAGTAGTAAAAATGACACACCAGTTCAAATCTTTTATAATCTTGCTAATGGATAACAGATTACTTGACAAATATGGTACATATAGCAGCACATCAAGATTGTTTTCAGGGCCTAGAAGATTGATCTTACCATTTCCCTTAATGGAATTACTGATCTTTTGTAATAATTATGGATTGATTTAATATGTTGTGCAATTTTTCAAATATTTGTATCATTGGTCATATGTTCATTTGCTCCTAAATCTATTATCCATATTTTTTTATTATATAATTTCATTGAAGTGCATTAGATTGTTGTATGGCATAAGGAGTTCTTAACCTATTTACCTTCTCTTTGTGCAGATCTACTGGATAGATCTAGATCGGAGGTTTTCTTCATGTGCAAGAAGACTCTTTGAGCAAGATCTTTTATGGAGATAGTAGAGTTGTGATCGCCAAAACTGAAAGGTTTTCTAGTGTGGAAAGCATTGAATTTATCTTAATTTATCTTGTCTCTCTTGACCTTAAAATAAAGATGTAAGATCCAGCACATGTCCATCATGTGTCATATCTAGTCATAGTGATTACACATGAGTTTTGGTTTAAGAGGTTTACTACCTTTCTCTTGGTTAAATGAGTTTTCAAGTTTGGAAGTCATGAATCTCTTAGCTGTTAGAGTAGATGGATCTTGTAAGCTTGTGAATATATTGGCCTCGGTGTGACCTTCACTCCTTTAGTTAAAAGTGATCACCTACTTTTGGTTTTCCTCTTTCTAGATTCGAGCACAAATTGTTTTCAAGGTAAGAAGTTTAGTAGCATTTAGGATTTGATCTCGTAGGAAATCAAAGTCAGCTCCTAGTCCAATCAGCACCTTGAAGATTATATCTTCTTCGCTCTTAATGATCATGACAGAATCAATAATGGCAGGTCTTATAGTGGATAACTCTTACCACATAGATTTTAAGGTGCTCAAATACACAATAAAAGATCTTTCTTCTTTCTCAACGTCAGATGTAATTTTCTTTGATTCTAAAATTTTGTAGATGTTCTCTTGTTGAAAATAAAGGTTCATGATTGAATCATAAAGATCTTTTGAACTTGTAGTATAATTAAAGAGATCGTGAAGTTTAGGATCAATTGAGTTCAACAGCCAAGATATTACCTATGGTCGTACATTTACCACTAAGGATATTGCGTATATGTTGTTGCTGGGACTGGTAAATCTCCATTGATGAAGACGACTCTTCCCCTTTCATAGATTACAATGAACACGACTTTAGACCATAACGTGTTGTTTTTTCTAATGAAAGAAATAATCATGATCTTAAGGCTCGTGTTCCCATCAATTTTAGCTATCTTTGTTAATAGTTCAATGTTTTCTATTGGCTTCTTGAGTCATGGTGATTAAGGTTAGATGGAGAATTTGTTGGGATGTCTGGATCAAGAGTCAAGTTTTAATGTCATGTTATGAAAAGAATTTATTGTATGCAATAATCGAAAGATTACAAAGGTTATATACACCTCCAACCGAGTCTAATCAAATACTTACAAAATTAAATCGAATAATTACAAAATCAATTTAAAAGAGAAAGTAAAAAGAAAGTGCCAAATCAGCTATTTAGTCGTTAGGAGCATGACTGTACAACAAAGACTAATTAGGACCAAATTAGTATGAGATCTTCCTAAGCTGGAACGTAAGAGTCGTTGGTAAAGATTTCATTTGTTATTGTGTAGTAATCGTACCTTCATTGGAGAAGAATCTTCATAGTGGAGTAACTAGATTAGCTGCTTCTGGAATTGCCAATTAGGCTACGATTTGAGCTTCAATCACCTTCATTCCTTAATACTGGGACTGAAATTTTCTTTTTTTCTTTTTTATCTTTCTTGGAGCGAATGGATTGTGTGTATTAGCAGTATTAAGGATGCACTTTCCGTCACATGATTTTTTTCACCCCGTAATTTTCCTTCGTAGGATTTTAGTGAGGCACGACTTTAACGATGTGCAATCAGGAATCCAACTCGTTCACTTTTCTATTTTTTCTACTCCTAGGCACCAAACGAACTTGTTTAAACCAACTTTGCTTAAACCTGTTCACTTGATCCAATTATAAAAATCCCTACGTTACCTAACAAAAAGGACGATATAGGGTAGAATTTTTTAGAAAACACAGGAAATTCCATTTTTTCCGCCACCTTTATATTCAAAAAGGGTCCATTTCTCCAGCATAGAAAAAGATGCTGAGCTTGGACGGATTTAAACTAGTTCGTCCCAGCGAAGATAGTGGAGGAGGACCATGTCTCAAGGGTTAATTCTTCTCACACAAGCTACAGTTTTTCGATTCTTTTCGAATCGGAGAACTTCGGAATAAAACTTTAGGTCCAGGGAGGTTGTTAATTTCTCTTCAGTAGCACGATGCTGGTAGTAGAAACTCGTACAATTTAGGGTCGTAGTTGAATGTCCATAGCTTGCTATGAGAATCAGAGTAGTTTTTTTTTTTCAGGGATATCCCCAGTTCGTATCGGTGATCGAGTACTTGTAGATGATTCTTATTAGCTATCACAGCCACAGTTTTAAGTGTCAAATTTTAGGAACACCTCGTTTGTCTGATCGGTGTTCAATCCTGACTTTGTATTTCTTTCGTCTTCTTTTATAAACATGTCCTGTAACTCGTCGATAAAGGAAATCGCGGAATTTTTTATTACGTATTCGTACATGTTGCGTTGTTTTTGTAACAAGACTTATCGGGCTTGTAGAGTCTAAATAAGAAGTGCAACTATAATGTTAAGGTAGAAGGAATTTAAGGAAGTTTATCGGTTCTTTATATATTATTAAAAAACGTAATTGCTGTTTTTATGACTTTACAACTGCATGTTAAACAAATATTTAGAATCTTGTACTCTCATACCGATTAGAATTAGAATTGTAATTGTAATCCGATTATGAAACAAAAACTTCCTAATATATCTATGCACTACCCCTATAAAAGGAGGGTTACCCTCAAATACCTGGCCATTAATTCTTCCAAAAAATTTCTGCGAAAGAATATTTTAAAACAGAGAAAAGCATCTCCATAAACCCTAGCAAAGATTCTCAAAAACGATGTCGTCGTCAAAGAAGAAGATCATACTAAAGAGCTCCGACGGCCACGCGTTCGAGGTGGACGAAGACGTGGCGATCGAGTCGCAGACAATCAAGCACATGATCGAGGACGACTGCACCGACAACGGGATCCCTCT
>SOPF01019323.1:0-44827 GCA_012979155.1 Hypericum perforatum
AGTATTTACTTCTATTATTTCACTAATAGGGATTATATTATTTTCTTTTATGTGCAGAATTACAAGAGAGGAAGAAATGTTTTGCTCAAAATACATTTTACTAGTAAGTTTCCTAGTGAAAAATAAGCTTCCACTAGAAATTTGCCTAGTTATTCTCCGTACGGCAAAAGAAACTTTGAGAATTGAGCGTCGTGACTTACGACATGCTAGTCACCCTTTGCCAAAAGTGAGAATCGTGGAATTAAATGGTGGCTCCACTAGGCATAACGCCAGGAGAGTCGCAAGGAAAGGAACTAGTACATCATGGTACTCCGATTGTGAGGTGTGTCTCTTGAAACAACAAGAGATGGATCAGTAAGAAAAGTGTTTCTCTTTTACCTGTTAGAAGATAAAGAACATGATGTTTTGTGTTAAGTATATATTGTTGCTTAGATTACTAATCTCAAAGAAAATCCCAATGGACATTTGTCTCGTCATTCTGAAGCAAGCAAAAGAAATGTTGAGACTCGAGAGATGTAGAGAGAATTTGGAGAAACATTCGAGAGGAACATCGAAGTGTGCATACAGACGAAGGATGGCGAGATTTGGGTTTTGTCACAATTGTGGGAAGTTGGAGCATGACGGTGTTTACAACAAACATACTACAATATCGCAAACTGAGAGAACTGTCCTGTTGTGTAAAGACCCCGTTAAGCTTCGTGCTGAAAGGGTTGCAAGACCAGGAAGTTCGTCTTGGTATGCGATTGAGGAGCTCTGTGAGCAGCAGATATCGAAGTTGCACCTTTAACGGTGATTGCATCAGAGATAGTACTATACGCCAATCGAGCGACTATGCTAATATGTTGTGACCTTGTTAGGCTTTGTGCCAAAAAGGTCATGATAATTGACAATCCGTCAAAAAGAATGACCCATCAGAATGGGGCGTATGGTTTTCAAGCTTTCCAGGAACGCAGCGTACATAAAAGCCAAAAAAATTAAAAAATAGAAAACATAAAAAAATTAGTTTAGATGTACATTTGTGTGTTGTTATCATAATTTGTAGTTTAAGTATTTGTTAGTTAGTTGGTTTAGGTAGAATGTAAATGGCAAAAGCTATTTTTACCAAATATTCACTGACTGGCGTGCGCCAGAAACAATTGGCGCATGCCAATTATGCACGAAAAGAAGACCTCGTGCACGCCAGAAAAAAGTGGCGTGCGCCAGGAATGGGAAAACAGAAATCTGGCGTACGCCAGGAACCTCTGGCGTATGCCAGGTAGGTCAGAAAGGGGGTATAAGTTTGGGAGTGGCTGATTTTTGGTCCTAATTCACCATCCACCAAAATTAGCAAAATCTGAAACCTAGATCTACTCTTGCCCAAGCATCCCGGATACATTGCCCACATTACCCAACTCCCGAAACACAATCTACGATGTCAGGAGCTAATGGATCTAGCTGGGTAAGCAGGAGGAATACAGGGAAGCGCGTGTGGACTCCTACACCATCAGGGTCAGATTCTTCATCAGATTCACCCAGAGATATCCGCCACCGCTACAACGCTCCCTTCGCAATCTTCAACGATTGGGAGGGAGAGAGGTACCAAAAATTTTCTCAACTCACTACTGTTAGTCATTTTAAGATTAATTGGAATGAGATGAGAATTTTAGGGGTAGCGGATGAGTTGGATGAGGCTTTTGATAAGATAGGGTGGGGGTACTTTAAGGATAGAACAATTTTAGGTAGACAAGAGTTAGCGAGGAGTTCTACTGCACTCTGCAGGTTCAGGCAAATAGGCGTTCATTTACTGCACGAGTTTTTGACATTAATCTTGAGATGGATAAAGCTGAATTTGTTGACCTGTTTGAACTGACAAGTGGTGGTGGAGCTTTAGATTTTCACCCAACTAGGTTAGCCCATCAGGCATGGCATGAGATTACTGGTTTCGCTCGATATGAGTCAGGGAGGGCGCCTAATGCACTGATTAGAGAACTATACTTAGGTATCCTCTATCGCTTTATGACTCTGACCTTTTATGGTCAATGGGAAGAGTCTAAAGTGTTCCGATCTCAACTATATGCCATCGACTGCCTTCGCCAGGATGTAAAGTTTAGCACTTATTTTATGGTGGTTGACTACTTTGCATGTTCGATTAGCGATAGGGAACCTAGGCAACTTTACCTAGGTCATATCATTTCTCGCATTGCATGTCACCATTTTTCTGCGAGATTTTTAGAGTATACAAGGTCATATATGGAGCTGGTGGATCTTGACATTGACAAGCTCAACTACAGCAAGCTGATCAAGAAGACAATGATAAGAAATGGCAAGGAGATAGTGCAGTACAAGCCGTGGGAGGAGTGTCAGGTAGTCTTAGCTACCCTTACCAGATTAGGCCTTCCACTGCCGGCGCAAGCACCTGACCCTCAGGAGCAGGAGCAGGAGGAGGAAGAGCATCATGACGAGGCTGGACCCAGCCATCAGTCTCCACGCCTGCAGGTAGATCTTCATGACCAGTTTGCTGTGATGCAGTTGCAGCTGTAGGGCTACGGAGACCAGCTTCAGGGATATGGCATCCAGCTTCAGCAAGTGATGTCATCGACTGCTCGCATTGAGGAGCACTAGAGAGTGCAGATAGAGGAGCAACACGTGTTCTATGCTGAGCAGCAAGTATTTATGGAGCAGTAGAGGGAGCAAGCGGCATGGATGCAATAATGGGCCGAAAACTTCGGTGCTAGATTCATGTTTCCACCACAGTCTCCACCGCAGCCTCCAGCATAGGATTGACAGGGAGCTCCTACTTCCTTAGTCTTTTTTTATACTTGTGTGATATTTGTGTTTTTGATTGCGTGTATAGGACACCTTAAGGACAATGTGTCTTTCTTTTTAGGACGTTTAGATTGTCTAGGATGTGTAGGTTTAGACTTGGCATGAATTTTTCATAAATTTGACCCCCCTCAAAAAATTTTCAACTTATGTCAGAATTTTATCAAATCCTTAGTTAGGAATTTAATTCGAGCACAAAGCCTAGGAATTGGTAGAAACCTCACACTCTGTTATTTAGGAAGGTAGTTTCACTATGTAGACTAGACTAGAGAGTTTTTGAGTGTACCTTGTGAGGATTTGAGCTGACGGAAGAGACACCAGTCTCTATTTTTCATGAGGTGCATACTTGTATTAATTAATTGAGGCATCCTACTAGTACTTATCGTGGTCTAGGTTGCGTGGAAGTTAGTGAGATGATGGGACATTTTTTTATATTTGAGCCTAGAGCCTTAGAGCCAAAATACTTTACTACCGTTTGCGTTAAACCATTTGAGCCGAGCCTTTTTATTGATCTTAGATGAGGAAGCCAACTTTGAGCCTATTATCCACCATCTTCCCTACCTTTGATCATCCGATTCGAGGACTTATAGTTTGCGCTTATTGGGAATGTTTGTATTATGAGTAGTTGGTATCTGAAACCGACTTGGGGTATGGGTTTTTATAGTTTATGACCATATTGAGAAGCCGAGTTTTGTCTAGACACGTGCATGAGTTATGAAGTGAAAAAGAAAAAAAAAAGTGAAAAAGGAAAAGAAAAGAAAAAGAAAAGAAAAGAGAAGTGAAAAAGAAAAGAAAAAGAAAGAAAAGTTGAATAAGCATAAGTTTAGGCAAAACTTGAGCTTCTAGGTCTTACTATATTGGGATATTGGGGAATGTACGTTTATTATACTTGGTGAGGATGTTTTAGATTAGGCGAGAGACTACTTAGTTCATGTATTGAGTCCTCGGATTGGGTGGTTTAGCCACTTTCCATATATTTTTACCTCACCCTGACCTTTAGCCCCATTACAACCCGATGAAAAAGCCCCCCGATCATTGACAACCATTGTGACTTTTAGATAGCACTGAGTAGCACGTAGGATGCTTTGAGATATTGACCTGTATGCGAGTGATAGTAAGTTGACCATACACATTATATGAGTGATACACTTTACTATCCTTGAGAGTTTAACCTTCTAGTGTCTTTTACATAGAGTTAACACTTTCTTAAATAATAGAGTGTCGAGGCGTTTACTAGTTCGTAGTGCTTTGTGTTTTGTAGTTGATCACTTAACTAGGTTTTTGATGACATTTTGATATAAGTTGATGTTTTTGAGGGAAGTTAAGTTTGGATCGAGTCTTGCCAAGTCTTTACCTCATGCTGTGTTTGTGTGTGTTTTTGTGATTTTTGTTTAGTTGATGTTCGCATTTGAGTCTTGCTTGGGGACAAGCAAAGATTCAAGTGTGGGGGTGTGATGAGTGCTTAAAACACTCATTACTTATGTCTATTTTATAGTTTGTTCTTAGTATTTTAGGTTGTTTTATTTTAGTTTTTGTTATCTTTATCTTAGTTTTCTTTATTTCATGTTTTTAGTTGTGTATTTTATTTCTCATTATGTTTTATGGTTTTAGGAGCTAATTCGAGGAAATGAATGATGACCGAGCTAGACGAGCAGATGCATGGACAAGTGGAAAGATGCAAAGGCAAGAAGAGCAACGCTGAGGATCTGGCGCACGCCAGAGGAAGTTGGTGCACGCCAAAGAAGGACCATACGCGAACGACCACAAGCAAGAATGACCAGATGCGAACGACCAAGCATCTGAAGATCTAGCGTATGCCAGGCACAGTTGGCGTATGCTAGACCAGACAGTGACACTGCCAGCCACTTGCCTCTTTGAGTGGAAAATATTGGAGGGGGCCATACACTCGGGATTTTGGGCTTCTTGTGACCTTGGCAGACCAGTGTGGAGGAGTGGTGGATAGTAGTTAGGATATTATGTTAGTTTATATTTGTTATGTCTTTTGTCTTTTGTTTTATGTGAATTAAGTGCATTAGTGTAAAAAAAGACAAGAGAGAGAGAGGTGTGCAGCATGAATTTTGGCCATCCTTTATGTGAAGAACTTGAGGAAAAGCTGAGGATCACCTTGTAAAGCTTTCTTCTCTTGTACTCTTCGTTTTGTTAATTAATGCTAAGTATGTTCATGTTTTTGATTATATTGTTCTTTACAAGCATGTGTGAGTAGTTGATCTTTGAGTTTGGTGGCTTAAAGCCACTACTTAGTCACGGTTTAGAGGGTTAAAAACATGATGAACATGTCAAACTAATGAACTTAATGCCATGCTAAACTTGCTTGATCACCAAGGTTAGAAGTTAGTTTAAACTTGAAACCGAGAGGAGATAGTTTAAATGGAAAGGTTAGTTAGATAAGTTGCTGGTTCGAGTTGCTAATACTCTTACTCAGTGATTTATTGTCCTTAAAGTGATGCATATAGTTGGTTCTTTGCTGTGCTTAGTTGGTTTTTGGGGTCGAGAGAACATCTTATTATTCTAAGCATGGTAAAGAAGCAATTTAGGCCTTTCTAGCACGAGAGTGTAGTTTAGTTGATTTCAAAACACTAGGACCATGTTATGTACTTAGTAAACCTTCTGAATTCGATAATTATTGTGGTTTTAAGTTCACTTTGCTCATTTGTGCAATATAAGTTGTTAAGAATCTGTTTTGAAAACCAAACCTTCAAGTAACTAAATTCATAATTTGTTAGAGTAGTAAACCAACTTAGAACGAGAGTTTCCATCAAACCACTTCATAATTTGATCTTAGACAAGTTACAAAACCAAGTTGAAGCGTTAAACTCGGTCCTTGTGGGACAATTTTCCCTTACTCACTCATTTGTGCAACTCTACTAGAAATACTGTTGTGTTGGCGCACGCCAGAAAAAGGTGGCGTACGCCAACTTGGGCCATCTGAGGCCAAAACTCTCACGCCAGAAGAGTTGGCATACTCCAACTCTTCAAAAATGTAACACCTGGCGCACGCCAGGAATTTTTGGCGTACGCCAGGTCGTCCAGACAGACGACCTGTCGTTTAGAAAAGCAGCAGAAAACTTAAGGAAAAGAGCAGACCCTCTCGTTTGGGAGGTATAAGAACACGTTCCTAGAAAGCTTGAAAACCAGACGTCCTATTAGCATGGGTCAAAGGTGCAACTTGGACGTTCGCAATTCACACAACTCATGAATGGCATACCATGACGAAATACCTCTTCGTGCAACCTTTTCGGCTTTAAGCCTAATAGGATCGTAACATAGTAGCATGGTATACTCATTTTTGCTATAGTCTTCGTTGTGCTCTAATTTTCCACACCTTGGACAAAATTCAAATCTCTTCATCCTCCTCTTGAATGCACTCTTCGAAGTTCCTCTAGAGTGTCTCAAGAAATTTTCTTCTCGTCTCTCAATTCTCAAGGTCTTTTGTGCTCGACGGAGAATGATGAGACGTATGTCAATCATGATCTTCCTTGAAACTAAGACACTAACTAAACTAAGATACTTAACGCAAAACATCCTATTCTTTATTCTCTGCAGGTAAAAGAGCCTTTCTTTGTTTCAAACATTCAAACATTGGATGGCACATAAATCGATTGCACCTCCGCATCTCGATTAATGTCACCCCCTCCAATGCAAATTTTGCATTATTGGCCATTAACTCGGAACACTATCCCGTTGCTATTTTTTCAATCAAGTGCTCTAAAAGGTAGCATTTTAACAACTTGGTACGGGCCGCTCCACTTAGATTTGAGCTTTCCAGGGAAGAGTCTCAATCGCGAGTTATAAAGAAGAACATTCTACCCCTTCTTAAAATATTTCTTGATAATGTAGGCATCATGTCTTTTTTTTATCCTTTCCTTGTAAAGCCTTGAGCTTTCGAATGCCAAGTCCCGCATTTCATCCAACTCTTCAAATTGGAGGATTTTGCGTTCTCCGGCCTTTTTGTAATCATAATTAAGGGTTTTAATAGCCCAAAATGCACAATGCTCAAGCTCTACTGGAAGGTGGCACGCTTTGCCATACACAAGCCTATACGACAACATTCCTATAGGTGTCCTAAATGCCGTACGATAAGCCCATAAAGCATCATCGAGCTTGTTCGTCTAATCTTTCCTTGCTGTTCTGACCGTCTTTTCTAAGATTTTCTTGAGCTCTCGATTTGAAAGCTCAACTTGTACGCTAGTTTAGGGATGATAAGGTGTTGGCACCTTGTGCGTCACCCCATATTTCTTAAGCAGGACATCAAATTGTCAGTTGCAGAAATGTGACCCACCATCACTGATTATCGCTCATGGCACTCCAAATCTCAAAAAGAGTTTCTTCAGAAATCGGATAACTACTCTAGCATCATTTTGTTGGTGATGCCAAAGCTTCTACCCACTTTGAAACATAGTCTACTCCTACCAAGAATTACTTGTTGCCATATGAAGTTGGGAAAGGACCCATGAAGTCCAAACCCCATACGTCAAAAAGCTCAATCTCTAAAATTCTAGATAACGGCATCTCATTCCTCTTTGAGATATTTCCCATTTTTTGGCAGCGGTCACACTGCTCAACATAACTACATGCATCCTTGAAGATGAAAGGCCAATAGAAACAGCATTCGAAGACTCGAGATGCAGTTCTTGAAGCTCCATAATGACCTGAGTAGGGAGTGTTATGGCATTGCTCTAAAATATTTGCTACTTTCCAACTAGCAATGCAACGTCGAAGCACCCCATCATTACACCTTTTGAACAGGTAAGGATCATCCTAAACATACATCCAAACATCTCATAGAAATTTCTTCCTTTGCGGATAACTCAGATATGTAGGAATAATACCTCCAACTAAGAAGTAGGTATAATCAGCATACCAGGGAGCTTCTACTCTACTCATTATCATAAGAGTTTCATCTGAAAACTCTTCTTGAATTTTCCCTTCAATCTCCAAACCGTCGCTTTTCTCTAACCTAGAGAGATGCGACAATATTTTCTGCTCCTTTCTTATCCTTAATTGACAAGTCAAATTCTTGAAGTAACAAAATCCAGCGCATCAAGCGAGATTTTGCTTCTTGCTTTGAGAAAAGATATCTCAAAGCTGCATGGTTAGTGTAGATTATTACTTTTGAACCAAGCAAGTACGGTCTAAATTTGTCACATGCATAGACAGCTGCAAGCATCTCTTTCTCTGTGGTTGTATAGTTGAGTTAAGCTCCTGCCAATACTCTACTAGCATAGTAGATGACATGTAGCTTTCCCTCTTTCTTCTGTCCAAGCACACAATCCAAAGCTAGATCACTCGCGTCACACATCATTTCGAATGGAAGTTTCCAGCCCAGTGATGAAATCACTAGAGCTGTGATAAGAGCTTTTTTAAGAGCATCAAATGCCTTAAGGCAATGATCATCAAAATTGAAGGATACATCCTTGACCAGCAAATTTTTTAGAAGTTTTGCAATTAGAGAGAAGTTCTTGATGAATCTTCTGTAAAATCAGGTATGACCCATAAATGTTCTAACTCCTTTAACTATTGTTGGTGCATCCATTTTTTCTATCGCCTCTGTCTTAGCTCTATCGACTTCCATGCCAGCTCTAGAAATCTTGTGCACAAGGTTCTTTTCCTCACATCTCTGCAATACTTTATCTAGGTTGCAAAGACAGTGATCAAATGAGTCTCCAAATATAAAGAAGTCATCCATGAAGATTTCCATAATCTTTTTATTCATCTCCCAAAAGATAGACTCCATGCAACGTTGAAACATTGCTAGGGCACAACTTAATCCAAAAGGCATTTTGCGATATGCAAAAATACTGAAGGGACATGTGAAAGATGTCTTCTCTTGATCTCTGGGGTATATTGCAATTTGGTTGTACCCAGAGTACCTGTCCAAAAAGCAATAATACGAATACTCAGCTATCCTTTCCAACATTTGATCAATGAATGGAAGTGGGAAATGATCTTTGTGTGTAGCTTCATTCAACTTACGGTAATCAATGTATACTCTCCATCCAGTTACACTCTTTGTTGGAATGTGCTCCCCTTCCTCGTTGATCACAACTGTCATTCCTCCTTTCTTGGGAACACAATGTATTGGGCTGATCCACTCACTATCCGAGATTGGATAGATAATTCTCGCTTCTAGGAGTTTAATCACCTCTTTCTTAACAACCTCCTTCATGTTTGGATTAAGTCTCCTTTGTCGGTCTACTCTCGGCCTTGCTCCATCCTCCATGTGAATATGGTGCATCACAATTTCTGGGCTTATCCCCTTGATGTCAGATATTTGCCATGCAATAGCCTTAATCCATTTGTTCACAACTGTGAGCAATTTTTCTTCTTCTTCCTTAGTGAGCTTGTTCGATATAATAATTGGTAATCTCCCTCTATCTATTAAGAAAACATATCTCAGATGGGAGGGTAGCTCTTTGAGTTCTAAGGAAAGAGCTTTTACAAATGAGGGTGGAGTACGATATTTCAAGTAAATCTCTAGCTCCTCAAGCAGACCTTTCTTGTCGATTTTCTCCTCTACTTCTTCTACAAAGTCCTCTACGACTCTTTCTAGTTCTTTATCCTCTATTCTAGCGATGTTCTTCTTACAAAATTTGAGGATACACTCATCTACAACATCTATTTTCATGCACATCCCTTCATCAAGAGGATGACGCATAACACCTGTCATGTTGAACTCAACCTTCTTGTCTCCAATTCAGAGAACCAATTTGCCATTATGCATATCTACCTATGCATGTGCGGTGTTGAGGAATGGTCTTCCGTAAATTAGTGGACAATTCTTGTCCTCAGAGAAATCCAGAACCACTAAGTTAACTGGAAAGATGAATTTGTCTATCTTCACCAGGACATCCTCAACTACACCGTATGGTTTCTTAATAGTTTGGTCCGCCAATTGGAGAAGCATAGAAGTTGGCTTAACCTCGCACAAACCTAGTTTTTGAAATATAGATAAAGGCATCAAGTTGATATTTGCGCTTAAATCATACAGACATTTTGGAATCTTGATTTCACCAATGAAACAGGGAATTGTAAAACTCCCCAGATCTTTTAGCATTATTGGAAGTTTTTTTGAGATAAGAGAGCTACAATCAGTCGTGAGGGTAATTGTCTCTCCATCTTTCCATTTCCTCTTCTTAGTGATGAGTTCCTTTAGAAACTTGGCATAGTGTGGTACTTGATCTAGCATCTCTAAGAAAGAGATGCTAATCTGAACGTTCTTCATTTTCTCTATGAAATGGAGAAATTTTTCATCCATCCCCGACTTTCTCTTTACCCTCTGAGGATAAGGGAGAATCGGGACCATTGGTGGAGGTGGTACATAAATTTCTTCTTCCTCCACAACTTTTTCTTATGGGTCCTTTTCCCTCAGAGCTTCCTCCTCATTATCTTTTTTTGGACTTTCCACGTCAAGTGGTTTAGCATCTCTTTGACTTTTTGAGAAGCTAATTCCTTGCCAATTCTTAAGGTGATTGCATTAACTTGGCCACGAGGATTTTCCTCAGTAGAACTTGGGAGAGAGCCAGATGCTCTATGTGTATTTGTCTTAGCAATTTCCCCAAGTTTTACTTCCATGTTATGATGATAGTTGCTTGACCTTTAAGAAACTGCTCCAAATTGTTCTGCCTTGCTTCCTGGGCCGCTAATGCCTTCAAGATTTGACTTTTGTTGTTGGATGAATCTCCACATTGTTGGATGAATTTCTCAACCTTGTCAATTCTGTCCTCAAGTGCTACCATTCTTTCTCCTAAGAACCCATGTGGTTGAATACCAGGTGGTGGTCCTTGTTGTGAGAACGTAAAGGCATTCCTTTATCAGGAACGATTGCCATACTATCATCATTGTTTCTCTCTTTCCATGAGAAGTTAGGGTGGTTTCTCCAACCAGGATTGTATGTAGAGGAATATGGATTGTTTACCATTCTGTTTCCTCCTTGTCCTTGACCATTCACAAAGTTGACCTACTCTATAGAGTGGCTCATCATTGCACATTGAATAATCTTGTGGCCAGAGTTGCCACAAGCTTCGCAATGCTATTGTAAGGCAACAACAACAACTTTGTTTAGAGTCAAATCGTGCAATTGCTTTACCATCAAGTCTAATTATGCTTGAAAAGAGGAGGAAGCATTCAAGTCTATCATTCCTCTTCTCTCACTTCGCTCAATTACCTCCCTTAACTCTCTAATGGGTTGTCTTTTCCTCTCATTCGTAATTATCCTGTTTGTTGCTGCCAGCTCTTCCAGAATATATTGGGCTTCAACCCTCTCCTTTCTCAGGAAATTTTCATTGGAAGACGAGTCAACAGTTCCCACTATTGATGGTGATAGGCTAAAAAAGCAGAGACTCATCAAACAAACCATGGTGCGGACATTTTTGTTGCAACTCCTTAAATCTCTCCCAAGTTTCGCTTAAAGACTCTCCTTCAAATTCTTCGAAGTTTGTAATCTCCCTAAGGAGTTTGTTAATCTTTGAGTAGGGGAAATATTTATCTAAGAAAGCATTTGCTAATTGCTCCCATGTGGTTATTGGAGTACCCTTAAGTTGCTTATACCAAAGTTTAGCCTTATCTCTTAATGTGTATGGAAACATTCTAATCTTAACGGCATCATCAGTCACTCTAGCATACTTAAAATTATCAGCTAATTCCATGAAGTTCCCCAGGTGTTCATTGGGATCTTTATTAGGCAAACCAAAGAACTGACCCGAAGCTTGAAGCACATGAATCATGGCCGGCTTAGTTTCAAAGTGATTAGCTTTGACAGTTTGCCATTGGATTCCAGTTTTTGCTCCTTCGTAAGTTGGTCTCCCATAGTCCATTAGAGAATGTCTAGGGGCATGAACTCCATCCCCTTGACCCTCTTGCCTTTGATCCATTCTTTCTTTTTCTCTTCTCTCCCTACGTAATGACCTTTCTAACCGCGTTATTTCTTCTTCAATCTCCAATGGAGAAATATTGGTTGAATGGGTTAATGGCATGCATGTAACTTGTCAAGCAAGACAAGTTACTTGGTCGAAGAGTAAACGAAAAACTTAAGAAAAATTAAAATAAAAGATAATATACTAAAAATAAAAAATAAAAAATACTAATATATATTGATCCGAGTTTGTAAACCGAATTGAGAGTCTAAGATCTCAATCCCCGGCAATGGTGCCAATTTGTTCGATGTTCAGATTGCGCTAATGGCATCATGAACCATCTACCGTAATTTTGCACGATAAAGGATGATTGGTAGTTTCTTTTGGACTTACTGGCGTGTGCCAGCTTTGGGTGGCGTGCGTAACCCCTAGCCCAGCCCGAAGCTCTGGCACTCGCCAACAGCACCTGGCGCGTGCAAAAACTAAATGACTAACCAACCTGGCATGCGCCAACTAAGGTGGCATGTGCCAATTCAGCATCTGGGTTACAATAGCTTGCAAATAAGAGTAAGTAGGGTTGTCGATCCATAGAGATTGAGTTGTTAGGCCTACTCTAAGGTTTACTTACTAAACTAGGATCAGATTATAGATTTTGTTGTTGAACACTTGTGATCTAAACTCTAAAGATTGGAAACAAAGATGATAACAACAAACATAAGCAAAGGTTGTTTATAAAATAGAATACTAACATATAATAAGCTAAAATAGAGCAAGGTGCCTAAACTAACAACATAACCAAGATAAAGAGGGGTCTAAGTGTATGTGATGTGGTACAAGTGAATCGAAGGCAACCTCAATAATGAGAGGTCATTTTGACATGCCTCCGATGTAATATGGATTATGAAGTAGGGTTGTCGATCCACGAGAAATGAGGTTGTGCATTACTCGGCTTACTTACTTAGCTTTAGGAATTTTATGTGTCTTTGGTTTCTTTGGTTTGGTTTAGGTGGCTTAACAAACTAACATGCATAAAACAATAACTAACTCAATTTAAATCATGCAAGAACACAAGAACACACAAGAACACAAGATATATATCAACTTAAACAAACGTGGTATGATACTATAGATTACTTAAGTAAACTAAATGGTTCGTTGGGTTTTTAAGCTCATGCCACGACCCGGGTGTTTCAAGGCAACTAATCTACACTTTCGCGCTAGATTACTCTACATTGATCTTTAGCTAGACTTATGTGAACTTGATGTGCTTTCACCCCTACGAGTCACATAAATCTATCTAAACACCAACTATAAACATCACCCTTTTGGATAACCAATCACCAAGTGAAATTTTCATCTCACGAGGCAATGGATCAACAAGTTAAAAGTTCGATCAAGTCTTTCTCCTTTCGGTCTCAAGACTTGATTATTATCTTAGTTATAGGTGATCAAATTAGACTAAGCATGAAGTACTTTAACAAATACATGAACCTTATCATTTTTACCCATTTTAAACCATTAGAAAACTTAAGGTTTCAAGGCATCACACCACTATGTAAACTACTCACACATGCTTAACATAAACATACAAGCAGACATATATATTACATAAACAACATCAACATACATGTTATCTTACAAGACAAAGTAAGAGAGCAATAAGTAAAATATTAGAAGGTTTTACAAGTACAAGACAAGGCTTGGTTTTGCCTTAGCTTCTTTTTCTCCTCCCTTCTCCTTCTTTTCCTTCTTTCTTTCTTCCTTTCTTTCTCTCCTTCTTTGGTACGTGAGTGTTGGCTCTCTTGGCTGCCACCTTTTGCTTACTTAACTAACATAATAATCCTAAGTTATATTACAAGCCAAATTACATCAAAAGCTAACTTAACTAATTAATTCTTTACATAATATCTTAACCACTCTTCCATCCATGTTTCTAGCTTTAGGACTTAGCAACAACAAGTTAAAAGAAGTGTAGCCATCCTTGTTCCCTTCAAGTCACAGCCAATTTGAGTCATCTTATCCTCTCAAATTGGCAGCCACGGATTTGGGCCAAGAAGCCCAAAGTTTGGCCCAAATCAACCATCAAGTTTGGCCCACTCAGACAGAATCGGTCCATGACATTGCATCAAGCGGTTTCCCAACATAGACGACGAATTAGCAGACGCCCGTTTACTAAAATGAAGATACGGATGTCTTCTTTCAAACGCCGCTGACGGCGCCTCAATCCGAGTTTGTATGAGGAAGTTATGAATTTTCTCGTGCAAGAGGTCTGGCCCGGCGAACTACATGGCTAGCCTCGGAAATAATTGGTGCATTCGGTTTGTCAATGCCATTTTGCTCGCAACCTTGTGATCTTGATCGTGCATTGTGATATCATTGTCTATGAAGCTCCTAAACATAAAGAAAACATAAAAAAATGAACAAACACGACAAAAGAACAATATATACAAAAATGAGATAAAGACTTGGAAAACTCGTAAAAACGATATGTAACAAACGCTAAACTTACACTAATATGTACATAAGTAATGAGTGTTTTTGACACTCATTACACCTCCACACTTGAATCTTTGCTTGTCCCTAAGCAAAACTCAAATACGGACACAGACAAAACAGAAATCATATAAAAACACACGTAACACATAATGAAGTAAAGACTTGGCAAGACTCGATCAAAACTTAACTTCCCTAAAAAACATTGACTTATGTCAAAATCTCACCATAAACCTAGTTAGTTCATTAATTCAAAACACAAAGCACTATGAATTAGTAGACACCTCAACACTCTATTGTTTAAACAATTGTTGACTCTATGTAAAGGACACTAAAAGGTGAAACTCTCAAGGATAGTAAAGTGTATCTCTCATATAGTGTATATTGTCCTACTCAGCATTATCTAAATGTCGCAATGGTTGTCAATGATCGGGGGGCTTTTTATCAGGTTGTAATGGGGCTGAAGATTAGGGCGAGGTAAATATGTATGGATAATGGCTAAGCCCCCCGATCTGAGGACTATATAAGCAGTCTCTCGTCTAGTCTAAAACATCCTCACTAAGTATAATAGCATGCTCCCCAATATCTCTATGTACTAAGACCTAAAAGCTCAAGTTTTTCCTTGAAACCATGCTTTATTCAACTTCACATTCTTTTTTTTACTTCATTTTCTTTTCTTTTTCTTCCTTTTTTTAACTTTCTCTTTTTTTCTTTCTTTTTCTTTTCACTTTTTTCACAAACATAAAACAAACTATACAAACTGAGCATATCTAGGCAAAACTCGGCTTTACTGTCTATCCATCCTACTATCACCAATCCAACCACTAAAGCTATAGTGACAAAGCTACCAACTAAACCACCCCACTACAAATCATTCTAAAAGTCCTCAGATCAAATGGTCAAAGGTAAGGAAATTTGGTCAAGTTTGGCTTATAATTGGCTTCTTCATCTAAGATTAAGAAAAGACTCAGCTCAAATGGTTTAATGCAACTGGTAATTAAGGATTTTGTCTCTAAGGCTCTAGGCTCAAATATCAAAGAATGCCCCGTCATCTCACTAACTTCCACGCAACCTAGACTACGATAAGTACTAGTAGGATACCTCGATCAACTAGCACTAGTATGCACCTTATGAAAAATAGAGACTGGTGTCTCTTCCGTCGGCTCAAGTCCTTACAAGGTTCACTCAATAACCCTCTAGTCTAGTCTACATAGTGAAACTACTCGTTTAAACAACCAAGTATGAGGTTTCTACCAATTCCTAGGCTTTGTGCTTGAATTAAATCCCCTAACTAAGAGTTTTATAAAATTCTAACACAAGTTGAAAATTTTTGAGGGGGGTCCAATTTTTGAAAAGTTCTTGCCAAGTCTAAACCTACATATCATAGACACTCTAAACAACCTAAGAAAGGAAGATTCCTAGAAGGAACCCTCCCCCACACTTGAATGACACCTTGTCCTCAAGGTGTCTACGATACTAATAAACACCTAATTACAAAAAGAAAACAAAGTTGAGATAGTTTTATCTCGATGATCTAGTACGTTAAGAAGCAGGAAGGAGATTAAACCCTGCAGAGCTCAAAATGGGAACACTTCCGTACCAAATCACCAAAGATACGAATAAACAGATCTCGAAAACACAAAATAAGGGTAAGCAAGCAAACACAAAAGTAAACAGATAAATACAATATCACTTAAAGTCATAGCTATGAATGAAATAACAAAATCTAGTGACATAACACATATAACTAAATAGAAGAAAAGAAAAATAAAAATACAAGAAAAAGAAACTCCCTTCTAGTCTTCATGTAATAGTCTCCGTTAGATCTTGCATCACCCGCCAATGGAGAAGTCGTTCCGGGTGTTCAGTAATGTATGTCAGAGGTCGGTGAGCCTTAGACTTATGATTTGTGGGTGAAAGTTTCAGATGTGGGTGAGTAATGGCAAAAAGTGGCGGGTGTATGAATATATAGATACAGATTCTGCCCTAGCTAGCGTATGCCAACCTAACCTGGAGTGCGCTAGATTTTCATGTTTTAGCTCGTGGCGCACGCCTAGCTCCAGTAGCGTGCGCCACTTCACAAAAATAGAAAACAAAAGGGAGACACACAAAATAAAATAAAAATATATACGACTAAATAAGGAAACTAAAAATAAAATAAAATAAAAATATATACGACTAAATAAAGATAAGGGTAAAGAGCTCCCTGTCAATCCTCTGCTGGAGGAGATGGTGGAGGAGTGTAGCTCATGTGGGCACCATATTTCTCTGCCCATGAACGCATCCACACCACGTGCACTCTCTACTCCTCCCAGAAGGCTCACTGCGCCTCCCGTTCCACCTGCTGTGCTTCTTTCTCCGCTTGATGCACCATAGCATAATCCTGCACCTGCTTCTGCAAGGTAGTAAACTGGTCACGAAGGTAGTGGAGCTCACCATAGTAATCGTGACTCTACTGGCTTGGTCCAGACTCGTGGTGATGTCCCTTATCCTCTTGGACTGGCTCCTCCTCTCTCTTTGCTCGTGAAGGTCCTGAAGGCCCTACTCCTGTACTGGTACTAGAAGACCCAATCTGGCGAAGCGATCTATAACAGCCTAGCATGTCACCCAAGGCCTCTATCGAACTACCTCCTCACCATCCACTCTAATCTTCTCCACGAGGTAGCTCATTTGAAGCTTCTTGATGCCTAGCCTGATAGGCCTGGTCTTTGGTCCCTCCAAATTTGCATAAAGCTCAGGGCTTTTCGTTTTTGCAATGATAGATATGATATGCCCTAAGTATAAATGCCTAGGCTCCCTATCACCGATCAATATATTAAAGCAATCAATGATCATGGTATACGTGCTAAAGTCCCTAGAATGGTGCATGCAGTCAATGGCATAAAGCTAGGGGTGAAAAACCTTTGACTCCTCCTATTGACCACTATAGGTCAGAGTCATAAAGCGATGAAGGATCGCCAAATGTGGTTCCCTAATAAGGGCATTTGGAGCCTGCCCTGACTCGTATCTATCTATGCCCGTGATCTCTCTCCACGAAGCGTAGACCTCAATAGTCGAGTGAAAATCTAAGAGACCTCCTCCAAGCTTAAGCTTAAGGAGGTCAATCAAATAAGTTTCCCTCATCTTAAACTTCTCGCTAAATAACCTAGCAGTGAAACTTTTTCTATTCGGCACAATCTGTAAAGTGCTATAAAAATCTAAACAGAGCTCGTGCCTAGCAGCTACTCTGATCAGCAAAATACTCCCAGCCTAATCACTGCAAATCATCCTTCAGTTCATCAGCTACTCCTAACTTCTCCATATCAGCCCAATCAATCTTAAAGTGGCTAGTAGCTTCTACTGAGGAGATCTTTTGATACCTCTCTCCCTCCCACTCATCAAAGATTGGGAAGGGAGCATCATAGCAGTTGCGGATGTCATCTGAATTGGCAGGTGATGATGTAGATGACGCAGATGGCGTAGGAGTCTGTTGAAGCTTCCTCTTCTCTATTCGCCAAATTCGGCTAGTTCCTTCACCTTCTGACATCGTGCACTATTTTTGTGTATTGGGTAATGTGTCATGGAGGTTAGTAGGCTTTGGCTCCTGTAGGTTTGCAGTTTTATGTTTCAGATGCGAGAGGATTTATAATTGTGACCTAAAATTTTGCATCCTGCCCTTATATTCTACCCTGTTCTGACCTAAGTGGCATACGCCACAAATGACTGGCGTACGCCATTGGTTCGTGAATGACCAGATCTTAGTATGCCGTCTACATAAAATGTACTATACATATACTATATACATAAAAACTACACACTTATAATATAAACTCACATAAAATAATCTAATCTAATTTTTTTGTGTTTTTCTATTTTTTTTAATTTTTTTGACTTTTATTTACACTGCATTCCTGGAAAGATTGAAAACCAAACGCCTCATTCTGATTGGTCATATCTTTGATGGATTGTCATTTATCGTAACCTATTTGGCGCTAAGCCTAGTAGGGTCACGACTGATTATAGTAGTCTTCGGCATCGTGAAACACCTCCAACCACCGTTGTAATATAGTTTTATGAAGTAGGGTTGTCGATCCCATGAGGATTAAGCAAACGCCTTACTCGGCTTACTTACTATGTTTTAGGAACATGATTTGTATTTGATGGTTTGGTAACTAACACACTAACAAGCACAAAATAACAACTCAAGAACAATAATAACACAAATATAAAGACAAGCAAATTAAACTAAGTGGATATGATACCTTAGATCACCTAAACAATTAAATGGGTCGATGGATTTATTAAGTTTGTGTCATGATCCGGATGTTTCAAGGCAACTAATCTACACTTTTGTGCTAGATTAATCTAAATTGATCTTTAGCTAGACTTATGTGAACTAGATGTGCTTTCGCCCCCACGAGTCACATAAATCTAACTAAACACCAACTATAAACATCACCCTTTGGATAATCCATCACCAAGGAGGAGTCGACATCTCACAAAGCATGAATCAACTCGTTAATTTTTCGATCAAGCCTATCTCCTTTCGGTCTCAAGGCTTGATTATTATCATAGTTCTAGGTGGCCAATCTAGTCTAACTTTAAGTTTTTAACAAGAACATGCACCTTATAATTTTTACCCATTTTAAACCATTAGCTTAGTTTAGGATTTCAAATGATCACACCCACAAATATAACTACTCATACATATTTATAAAAACCAACATATATATTACATATACAAGGAGAAAGCATAAAAATAAAGAAGTAAAGAGGGTCATGAAGGTGTTACAAGTCCAAGCCTAAGCTTGGTTTTTGCCTAGTTTCCTCCTCCTTCCTTCTCCTTCTTTTTCTTCTTTTTCTTCATTTGCTCTCTGCCTCCTCTCCTCTCTTCTTTTTTCTTTGGTTCGTGGGTTTCTAAGGGAGTTGGCTGCCTATTTCTTGCTCTGGCCACAAAGATGGTGCCCTCCAATGCTTGGTCATGCATTTTTCATGCATTTGTCACTAAAGTGGTTGCACTCCATTCCAGCTGCACTGACGTCTTCCATTATTGCAATTCGGATCCCTTAGACTAATATGCCTTTCGGTCAGATTATAGCTAAGGATGTCTTCTTTACAATGCCACTGAAGGGGTCTCAATCCGACTTCGTATGAGGAAATTATGAATTTTTTTGTCGCCAAAGGTCCAGGCTGACGTAACTATTGGCGCCCTCCAATACATGACACGGAATTTTTAAGTGGAGCAAGCCAAGTGGATTGACTACCTCCACCTTGCCTTGTCATGCTTGGTTAGCTTAAGCCATCTTGCCTTGTTTGCTTTGTCGAATTCATCTTGCTCGCTTCCTCGTGGTCTTGAACGTGCATTCGTCGTCTTGGTCGTGCATTCGTCAAATATTGTCCACAAAGCTCCTAAAAATAAATAAAACATAAGAACAATAAAAGATCATGTAAAAAGAACAAATTGTACAAATATAAGATTTATACAAAGAAAATACACATAAACAATTAATTACAACACTAAACCTATACTAAAACGTACACAAATAATAAGTGTTTTTGATACTTATCACACCCCCACACTTGAATCTTTGCTTGTCCCCAAGCAAAACTCAAATGTGGAAACACATAAACAAATAAAAGAAAAACATACAACAAGGAAAAGACATGGCATAAAGAATTCATAAAATGACTCCCCTCAAAAAAATCAGCTCAAGTCAAAAGATTATCCCTACATAGCAAGTTCATTAACTTAATCACAAAATGAATGAATCGATAGACACCTCTAACACTTAGTTGTTTAAACTAATATTAACACTATGTAAAAGAAACTAGATCGTTAACCTCTCAATGAATAGAAAGTTTAACTCACTCAATGTATAAGTAGGTAACTTCCTATCATTCGCATACTTAGCCAATATCTTTCTAAGCATCCTACGTCCTACTCAGCGATGTCTAAAGTCGTATGGTTGTTAATGATCAGGGGATCTTTATATCGGGTTGTAATGGGGCTTAGGTAAAGGTGAGGTAAAAATTTGGATAGTGGTTAAACCACCCAATCCAAGGACATTACAGAAGCAACTATCACTCATATAATCTAGACATCCTCAATAAAAATAAAGCTCTCACCCACTTTGCCAATTTTCTACGACTATAAAGCTCGAGGTAATGCCAAGAATTCCTAAAGACTAGGACTCTAACTAAACACTTATACTTGGCACAAAACAACCTGTTCTTTATTCTCTACAGGTAAAAGAGGACAACTATATTTACAGATCCAACTCCGACCTTCGTAACATGCACAGCTCACAGTTGGAGTACCATGATGAACTACCTCTCCTTGTGTCACGACCCGCGTTAAGGTCGGTGACTGGTGCTAGACTCCACGACCAACAACAACACATGTGCAATCTAGTAAGCCTCGAAATTCACACACAGAGACTTCAAAACTCATATCAGACAAGAGGTTCTGCTCTTATCCTTATAAGTTTTCTGCTGTTTTTCTAGACGACAGGTCGTCTACCTAGATAACCTAGCGTATGCCAACAATTCCTGGTGTGCACTAGGTTTAAAGATTTAGAAGAGTTGGAGTACGCCAACTCTTCTGGCGTGATAATTTTTGCCTCGGATGGCCAAAGTTGGCATACGCGACCAATTTCTGGTGTGCACCAACACAACAGTTTTTTAAGCAGAGTTGCACAAATGAGTAAGTAAGGGAATATCATCCCACAAGGACCAAGTTTGAAGCTTCAACTTGGTTTAGTAACTCATCTAAGATCAATTTATGAAGTGGTTTGATTTAAACACTCGTTCGGATTACGAATCTAAAAAATTATGAACTTAGCTACTTTGAAGGTTTGGTTTTCAAAACAGATTTTAAACAACTTAAAAAGCACAAATGAGCAAGGTGAACTTAAAACCACAATAATCAACAAATTCAGAGAGTTTACTAAGTACATAACATGGTCCAAGTGTTTCAAAAACAGCCAAACTACACTCTCATGCTAGAATGGCCTAAATTGCTTCTTTACTATGCTTAGAATAGTTAGATGTTCTCTCGACCCCAAAAACCAACTAAGCACAGCAAAGAACCAACTATATGCATCACTTTAAGGACAATAAATCACTGAGTAAGATTATTAGCAACTCGAACCAGCAACTTATCTAACTAACATTTCCATTTAAACCATCTCCTCTCGGTTTTAAGTTTAAACAAACTTCTAACCTTGGTGATCAAGCAAGTTTAGCATGGCATTAGGTTCGTTAGTTTGACATGTTCATCATGATTTTAACCTTCTAAACCGTGACTATGTATTGGCTTCAAGACACCAAACTCACAGAATTAACTACTCACACATGCTTGCAAAGAACAATATAATCAAAAACAAGAACATACTTAACATTCATTAACAAAATGAAGTGTACAAGAGAAGAAAGCTTTACAAGGTTTTAGTCAGCTTTCTTCCTCACGTTCTTCACAGAAAGGATGGCCAAAATTTGTGCTGCATACTCTCTCCTTCCTTTTTCTTGTCTCTCTTTTCTACACTACACTAATGCACTTAATTAACATAAAACAAATGTCAAAAGTCAAAAAAAGTATAAACTAACTTAATATCCTAACTACTCTCCACCCTCTAATCCAAAGTTGTCTACCATGGTCACAAGAAGGCCAAAAATCCCGAGTGCATGGCCCCCTCCAATGTTTTCCACTCAAAGAGGCTAGTGGCAGCTCTGTCACTGTCTGGTCTGGCATGTGCCAACACTTCCTAGCGTGTGCCAGATCCTAAGGTGCTCGGTCGTTCATGTCTGGTCATTCTTGCTCGTGGTCGTTTGTGTCTGGTCCTTCTCTAGCATGCACCAACTGTCTCTGGCATGCGCCAGGTCCTCAGCTTTGCTCTTCTTGCCTTCGCATCTTTCCTCTCGTCCATGCATCCGCTCGTCTAGCTTGGTTGTCATTCATTTCCTCGAATTAGCTCCTAAAACCATAAAACACAATGAGAAATAAAATACACAACTAAAAACATGAAATAAACAAAACTACGACAAAGATAACTAAAACTAAAATAAAACAACCAAAAATACTAAAAACAAACTAGAAAATGGACACAAGTAATGAGTGTTTTAAGCACTCATCACACCCCCATACTTGAATCTTTGCTTGTCCCCAAGCAAGACTCAAATGCGGACAACAACAAAACAAAAATCACAAAAACACACACAAACACAAAATGAGGTAAAGACTTGGCAAGACTCGATCAAAACTTAACTTCCCTCAAAGACATCAACTTATATTAAAATCTCATCATAAACCTAATTAGTTCATCAATTTCAAAGCACAAAACACTACGAATTAATAGGCACCTCGACACTCTATTGTTTAAACAAGTGTTGACTCTATGTAAAAGACACTAGAAGGTTAATCTCTCGAGGATAGTAAAGTATTTCACTCATGTAGTGTGTATGGTCAACTTTCCTATTACTCGCATATAGGTCAATATCTCAAAGCATCCTACATCCTACTCAGCATTATCTAAAAGTCACAATGGTTGTCAATGATTGGGGGGGCTTTTTCATCGGGTTGTAATGGGGCTGAAGGTCAGGGTGAGATAAAAATATATGGAAAGTGGCTAAACCACCCAATCCGAGGACTCAATACATGAACTAAGCAGTCTCTCGCCTAATCTAAAACATCCTCACCAAGTATAATAAACGTACACTCCCCAATATCCTAATATACTAAGACGTAGAAGCTCAAGTTTTGCCTGAACTTATGCTTATTCAACTTCACATTCTTTTTCTTTTCTTTTTCACTTCTCTTTTCTTTTCTTTTTCACTTCTTTTTTCTTTTCTTTTTCACTTCTTTTTCTTTTCTTTTTCACTTATTTTTCTTTTTCTTACATTCAACACATTATAACTTATGCACGCGTCTAGGCAAAACTCGGCTTCTCAACATGGTCATAAACTATAAAAATCCCAAGATATACCCCAAATCGGTTTCAGATATCGACTACTTATAATACAAACATTCCCAACAAGTACACACTATAAGTCCTCGAATCGGATGATCAAAGGTAGGGATGATGATAGATAATAAGCTCAAAGTTGGCTTCCTTATCTAAGATCAATAAAAAGGCTCAGCTCAAATGGTTTTACGCAAATGGTAATAAAGGATTTTGGCTCCAAGGCTCTAGGCTCAAATATCAAAAAATGCCCCATCTTCTCATAACTTCCACGCAACCTAGACCACGATAAGTACTAGTAGGATGCCTCAATTAACTAACACTAGTATGCACCTCATGAAAAATAGAGACTGGTGTCTCATCCGTCGGCTCAAATCCTCACAAGATACACTCATAAACTCTCTAGTCTAGTCTACATAGTGAAACTACTCACCTAAACAACAGAGTGTGAGGTTCCTACTAATTCCTAGGTATTGTGCTCAAATTAAATCCTTAACTAAGAGTTTGATAAAATTCTAACATAAGTTAAAAAAATTTTAAGGGGGGTCAAATTGTTGAAAAATTCATGCCAAGTCTAAACCTACACGTCCTAGACACTCTAAACATCCTAACAAGAAAGATTCCTGGAAGGAACCCTCCCCCACACTTGAATGACACAATGTCCTCAAGGTGTCTAATACACGCATACAAAATCATAAATATTACACAAAAATAAAAACACAAACATGCAAGAAATCAGAAGCAAAGATAAGCAAACAAACACACTTAACAAAAAATCTAACACACAAAAGAGCAAACAAATAAAAATAAATAAAGTAAAATAAATAAAAAGACTAAGGAAGTAGGAGCTCTCTGTCAATCTCGTGCTGGAGGCTGCGGGTGAGACTATGATAGAAACATGAATCCAGCGCTGAAGTTCTCAGCCCATTGTTGCATCCACGCCACTTGCTCCCTCTGGTGCTCCATGAATGCTCGCTGCTCGGCATAGAACGTGTGCTGCTCCTCTATCTGAACTCTCTGGTGCTTCTCAATGCGAGCAGTCAATGACATCACATGCTGAAGCTGGACACCATAGCTCTGAAGCTGATCTCTGTAGCCCTATAGCTGCAACTACATTGTAGAAAACTAGTCATGAAGATCTACCTGTGGGTGTGGAGACTGATGGCTGGGTCCAGCCTCATCATGATGCTCCTCCTCCTCCTGGTCCTACTCCTGAGGGTCAGGCGCTTGTGCCAGCAGTGGAAGGCCCAACCTGGTAAGGGTAGCTAGGACAGTCTAGCACTCCTCCCATGACAGTCGTCCTCTTGATTAGCTTAATATTGTTGAGTTTGTTGATGCCAAGAGACACTGGCTCTACATATGACCCTTGGTACTCTAAAAATCTCTCAGGAAATTGGTAACGTGCAATGCGAGAAATGATATGACCTAAGTACAGATGCCTAGGTTCCCTATCGCTAATCGAACATGTAAAGTAGTCAACAACCATGGCATATGTGTTAAACCTAATATCGTGGCAGAGGTAGTCGATGGCATATAACTGAGATTGGAACATTTTAGACGCTTCCCAATTACCACAGAAGGTCAGAGTCATAAAGTGATGGAGGATTCCTAAATGTGTTTCTCTAATTAGTGCATTAGGCACCCTCCCCAACTCATATCTCTCAAATACCATAATCTCATGCCATGCTCGATGGGCTTGACTAGTAGGTTTGAAATCTAAAGCTCTCCCACCAGATTAGGGTCAAACAAGAAATTGAAATCACTTTCATCCATTGTAAACTCAGTATCGAAAACTCGTGCAGTGAATGAACCACTATTTGCCTCAATCTGCAAGGTACAGTAGAATTCTAGCACTAGTTCCTGTCTAGCCAAAATGCCTCTCTAAGTGAAATAACCCTAACCTAACTTCTCGATAGCCGCAATCAACTCATCAGCTACCCCTAAGATTGTTATGTCATCCTAATCAATCTCGAAATGACTCAAGGTAGTAAGTTTATAGAATTTTCGGTACCTCTCTCCCTCCCAATCGTGGAAGATTTTGAAGGGAGCTTTGTAGAGGTGGCAAATGTCTCTGGGTGAATCTAACGAAGAATCGGACCTTGAAGGTGTAGTTGTCTGCACGCACTTTCTAGTGTTCCTCATGCTGACTCAACTAGATCCTTCAGCTCCTGACATCGTGATTGCGTTTCTAGTGGTGGGTAATGTCGGCAAAGTATTCGGGATGCTTAGGCAAGAGTAGATCTAGGTTTCGGATTTGAGAATTCTGGTGGATGGTGAATTGTGACCAAAAATCAGCTACTACTGAATATATACCCCCATTCTGACCTAGCTGGCGTATGCCAGAGCTTCTGTTTTCCCATTTCTAGCGTACGCCACCTTTTTCTGGCGTGCGCTAGGTCTTCTTATCATGCATAATTGGCGTGCGCAAATTATTTCTAGTGTGCGCTAGTCAGTGAATTTTTGGTGAAAATAGCTTTTGCCATTTACATTCTACCTATGACAACTAACTAACAAACACTTAAACTAACAAATTATGATACCAACACAAAAATGTACATCTAAACTAATTTTTTTGTGTTTTTCCCCCTTTTTTATTTTTTTTTACTTTTATGTACGCTGCATTCCTGGAAAGCTTGAAAACCAGATGCCCCATTCTGATGGGTCATTATCTTTTGATGGATTGTTAGTTATCGCAACCTTTTTGGCACTAAGCCTAGTAGGGTCACGACGTAATAGCACATCGCTCGGTTGGCGTATAGTACTATCTCAAATGCAATCACCATCAAAGATGCAACTTTGATATCCGTAGCTCACAAAGCTCTTCAATCGCGTACCAAGACGAACTACCTGGTCTCGCAGCCTTTTCGGCTTTAAGCCTAACAGGGTCTTGTCTTAGAAGGATAGTTTGCTCAGTTTGCGTTATAGTGCTATGTTTGTTACAAACACCATCATGCTCCAATTTACCACACTTGTGGCAGAATCCAAACTTTCTCATTCCTTTCTTATAAGCACTCCTTGATGTTCCTTGTGAGTGCCTCAAGAAGTTCTCGTCTCATCGCTCAATTTTCAAGTTTTCTTTTACCCTTCTCAGAATGATCAGGCAAACATCTATCAGAATTCTTCTAGAAACTAAGACTCTCACTAAACTTATGTACTTGACACAAAACATATTTGCAAATCTAACGCTAACCTTTGCAAAATGCACAACTCCAAGTTGGATTACCGTGATGAACTACCTTTCCTTGCAACTTTTTTGGCTCTAAGCCTAGTCGAGTCACCATGTAGTACTACAGTATTCACAACTTGTGATGAGTTTCTTGTATTAACCAGGTCACAGCACTCAATAGTCTGCATGTGAAAGAAAATAAAATAAACCTATTAGTAAAATAATAGAAGTAAATACTAATAAAAATAAAAATTAACCTAAATATGCTGATTTAACGTCGTCAGCTTGACTATTTCTTTGTTTATGCCTTATAAAACATATTAACCAATTGCACTTCTGCAATTTGGTTAATGATGCCTCCCCCAAGGTAGATTTTGCATCGTTGGCCGTTAACTCTAAATACCTCTCCCTTGGTACTTTGTAAATCAAGTGCCCCAAAAGGGAACACCTTAATAATCGTGTAAGGTCTGCTTCATTTAGATTTGAGCTTCCCAGGGAAAAGTTTAAATCTAGAGTTCAAAAGAAGAACATGTTGACCCTCTTTAAAATCTTTTCTGATAATATGGGCATTATGTCTCTTTTTTATCTTTTCCTTGTAGAGTCTTGAGCTTTCGAATGCAAGATCTCGAATTTCTTCCAACTCATAGAGTTGGAGAATTCTTCATTCTCCCACCTTTTTGTAATCATAGTTAAGGGTCTTGATGGCCCAAAATGCACGATGCTCAAGTTCCACAAGAAGATGGCATGCTTTGCCATAAACTATCCTATAAGGCAACATTCCTATTAGAGTTTTAAATGCCGTTCGATATGCCCATAAGTCATCATTGAGCTTATTCGACCAATCTTTCCTAGCTGATCCAACCGTTTTTTCCAAAATCTTTTTGAGCTCTCGATTTGAAAGCTCCACCTATCTGCTTGTTTGGGGATGATAAGATGTTGCCACCTTATGAGTTACCCCATATCTTTTAAGCAGGACTTCGAATGGTTTATTGAAGAAATGTTATCCACCATCACTCATTATTGCTTGTGGAACTCCAAATCACAAGAATAGTTTTTTAAGAAATAGGATAATAACTCTAGCATCATTTGTAGGCGATGCCAAAGCTTCTACCCACTTTGAAACGTAGTCAACTCCAACCAAGATGTATTTGTTGCCATACGATGTGGGAAAAGGTCCCATAGAGTCCAACCCCCACACATCAAAGAGCTCAACCTCTAAAATACTAGATAATGGCATCTCATTCCTTTTTGAGATGTTACCCGTTCTCTGGTAGCGATCACATTGTTCCACATAGGTACGTGCATCTCTAAATATGTAAGGCCAATAGAATCTGCACTCAAATACCCTTGCTGCAGTCCTTGTTGCTCCATAATGACCTGAGTAAGTAGTATTGTGACATTGCTCAGCAATGCACCGTCGAAGCACCCCATCATTACATCTCTTAAAGAGATATGGATCATCCCAAACAAACAATTTAGCATCCCTTAGGAATTTCTTCCTTTGAGGATAACTTAGGCCTGTAGGAATAATTTCTCCAACTAAAAAGTTGGCAAAATCTGCATACCAGAGGGCTTCCACTCTACTCATCGTCATTAGAGTTTCATCAGGAAACTCTTCCTGTATCTTACCATTTTTCTCCATCCCGTCACTTTTCCCTAACCGAGAGAGATGATCTGCGATAACATTTTTAGCTCCTTTCTTGTCTTTGATTTATAAATCAAATTCTTAAAGTAAAAAAATCCAGCGCATCAAGCAAGGTTTAGAATCTTGCTTTGAGAATAAATACGTCAAAGCAGCATGGTCAATATAGACTATAACTTTTGAACCAAGTAAGTATGCTCTAAATTTGTCACAAGCATAGACGACGGTAAGTCACTCTTTCTCTGTGGTTGTATAATTGAGTTGTGCTCTTGCCAATACTCTACTAGAATAGTAGATGACATGTAACTTGCCCTCTTTCTTCTATCTAAGCACACAACCCAAAGGTAGGTCACTTGCGTCACACATTAACTCAAATGAAAGTTTCCAATCCAGTAAAGAAATGACCGGAGTTGTGACTAGAGCTTTCTTAAGTGCATCAAATGCCTTCTGACATTCCTCGTCAAAGTTGAAGGACACGTCCTTAACTAACAAGTTTGTGAGAGGCTTGGCAATTAGAGAGAAGTTCTTGATGAATCTTCTATAAAAGCCCACATGACCCAGAAATGCTCTAATTCCTTAAACTGTGGTTGGTGCAATCATCTTCTCTATCGCGTCTGTCTTAGCTCTGTCCACTTCCATTCCAACTTTAGAAATCTTGTGCCCAAGAACTATTCCTTTATCTACCATAAAATGTCACTTTTCCCAGTTGAGCACAAGATTCTTTTCCTCACATCTTTCTAGTACCTTATCAAGATTTTCTAGACAAAAATCAAATGAGTTTCCAAATACATAGAAGTCATCTATAAAAATTTCCATAATCTTCTCGTTCATCTCTCAAAAGATGGACTCCATACAATGTTGGAATGTTGCTGGGGCACAACTTAATCCAAAAAGCATTCTGCGATAAGAAAAAATATCGAAAAGACATGTGAAAGATGTCTTCTCTTGATCTCTAGGGTATATTACTATTTGGTTATACCCTGAGTACCCATTCAAAAAGCAATAGTAAGAATACCCTGCTATCCTTTCCAACATTTGATCAATGAATGGCAAAGGGAAATGATCCTTTCGTGTGGCATCATTCAATTTTTTGTAGTCAACACACATCCTCCAACCGGTCACAGTACATGTTGGAATGAGTTCCCCTTCATCATTGATTATTACTGTCATTCCCCCTTTCTTGGGGACACAATGAATTGGACTAACCCATTCACTATCCGAAATTGGATAAATAATTCCGGCTTCTAGAAGCTTGATCACCTCCTTCTTCACAACCTCCTTCATGTTTGGATTAAGTCTCCTTTTTCGGTCTACCCTCGGCCTTGCTCCATCCTCCATGTGAATATGGTGCATCACAATTTATAGGCTTATCCCCTTGATGTCTGAGATTTGACAAGCAATTGCCTTAATTCGTTTATTCATAATTGCGAGCACTTTGTCCTCTTCATCCTTGGAGAGCTTGTTTGAGATTATAATTGGTAACCTCCCTCCATCTATTAAGAATGCATATCTTAGATGCGAGGGTAGTTCTTTCAACTCTAAGGATGGAGCTTTCATAATTGAGGGTGGAGTTTGATATTTCAAATGAATTTCCAATTCCTCAAGTAGACTTTTCTTATCAACTTCTTCCTTCACTTCTTCCATAATTTCCTCCTCTTTTTCATGTTGTCCTTTTTCCTCTATTCCCAAAATATTTTCCTTACAACACTCGAGAATACATTCATCAACAACATCAATTTTCATGTACATCCCTTCATCAAGAGGATGACGCATCACACTTGTCATGTTAAACTCAACCTTCTCATCTCTAATTCGGAGAACCAATTTACCATTATGCACATCTACCAATACATATGTTGTGTTGAGGAAGGGTCTGCCAAAAATTAGTGGACAATTCTTGTCCTCAGAAAAATCCTGAACCACAAAGTCAACTGGAAAGATGAACTTGTCGATCTTTACCAGGACATCCTCAACCACACCAAATGGTTTCTTTATAGTTTGGTCTGCCAACTAGAATAGCATAGAAGTCGGCTTAACTTCACACAGCCCTAGTTTTCGAAATGTCGATAAAGGCATCAAGTTAATACTTGCGCCAAAATCACATAAACACTTTGGAAACTCAGTGTCACCAATAAAACTAGGAATAGTGAAACTTTCAGGATCTTGAAGCTTAGTGGGAATATTTTTCAAGATTAGAGAGCTACAATCTGCCGTGAGGGCGACTGTCTCTTTATCTTCCCACTTCCTCTTCTTCGTGACGAGTTCCTTTAGAAATTTGGTATAGTGTGGAACTTGATCTAGCATCTCAAGAAAAGAGACACTAATCTGTACATCCTTCATTTTCTCCATAAAACGGAGAAATTTCTCATCCATTCCCGACTTTCTCTTTACCCTTTGACGATAAGGTAGAATGGGAATCATTGGTGGTGGCGGTACGTAAACTTTTTCTTCCTCTGCAACTTCCTTTTGCGAAGTTTTCTTATGCGGCACTTTTTCAACTTTCTCTTCCACAACATCTTCAACATTATCTTGGTCAGAGTCCACTACTTCACTTTTCTTAGCCTTCTCGTTGACTGTTTGAGAAGCTAATTCTTTACCGCTTCTTAAAGCGATAGCGTTAACGTGACCTCGAGGATTTTCTTTGGTAGAACTGGGGAGTGAACCTAAAGCTCTTTAGGCATTTGCCTTTGCAATTTCCCCAAGTTGTATTTCCATGTTGCACATGGCAGTTGATTGCCCCCTAAGGAATTGTTCCAAATTGTTGGATGAATTTCTCTACCTTGTCAAATCTTTCCTCTGTGGCCCCCATCCTTTCTCCCAAAAACCCATGTGGTTGAAAACCAGGTGGTGGTCCTTGTTGTGATGCACGTAATGGTAGTCCTTTATCAGGGACAATTGCCATACTGTCTTCATTGCTTTTGTCTTTCCATGAGAAGTTAGGATGATTCCTCCATCCAGGATTATATGTTGAAGAATATGGATTGTTCCCTATTCGATTTTCTCCTTGTCCTTGACCACTAACAAAATTGATTGACTCAGTTTGTTGGTTCATCATGGCACATTGACTCATCTCGTGGCCAATGTTGCCACAAGCTTCACATTTTTGTTGAATAGCGATAGCATCAACTTTGTTTAAGGTTAAATCTAACTGAGCTTGAAATGTTGAGGAAGCATCAAGTTCAATCATTCCTCTCTTCTCGCTTCACTCAGTTAATTCTCTCAGCTCTCTGATAGGTTGTTTCTTTCTTTCATTTGCGATTATCTTGTTTGTTGCTGCCAATTCTTCCAGAATATGGAAGGCTTCCTCTTTTTCCTTCCTTAGAAAATTCCCATTGGAGGCAGCATCAACAGTTCCCATTATTGTAGGTAAAAGGCTAAAATAAAAAGTTGAGCAAAGACTCCTTCGATAAACCATGGTGAGGGCAACTCCTTTGTAATTCCTTAAATCTCTCCCAAGTTTCACTCAAAGAGTCACCTTCAAATTGTTCAAAATTTATGATCTCCTTGACGAGCTTACTTGTCTTTGAGTATGGGAAATATTTATCCAGAAAAGCATTTGCCAGTTCTGCCCAAGTGGTTATTTTAGTATCTTTAAGTTGCTTATACCATAGTTTAGCCTTGTCCCTAAGTGTGTATGGAAACATTCTTATCTTAACGACATCATCAGATACTCCCTGATACTTGAAGTTATCAGCTAATTCCATGAAGTTTCCAAGATGGTCATTTGCATTCTCATTAGGTAGTCCATAGAACTGACTCGATGCTTGAAGCATATGAATTACTGCTGGCTTGATTTCGAAGAGATTAGCTTCAATAGCTGGCTATTGGATTCCAGTTTTTTCTCTTTCATATGTCGGTCTTCCATGGTCCATTAAAGATTTTCTAGGTGTTTGAGCTTCAGCTCCTTGTCCTTCTTGTCTTTGATCCATCCTTGATTTATCTCTTTTCTCCTTGCGCAATGACCTTTCTAATCAAGTAATGTCTTCTTCAAATTCTTACGGAATATTTTTGGTTGACCTAGTTAAGGGCATGCAAGTAATTTTCCTAGCAAGTAACTTGTGTTGCAAGTAACGCTAAAAATTAACTCTAATTTTTTTTTGTTTAAATTAAATTAAATTATATTATTATTATAATATTAAAAATAAAAATTTATCTAATCCAAGTTCGTTCACCAAATCGAGCATTTAAAACTCAATCCCCGGCAACGACGCCAATTTGTTCGCCTCTCAGAGGAGAGGGTCTGCGCTTATCCTTATAAGTTTTCTGCTATTTTTCTAGACGACAGGTCGTCTGCCTAGATAACCTGGCATACGCCAACAATTCTTGGCATACGCCAGGTTTAACGATTTAAAAGAGTTGGAGTACGCCAACTCTTCTGGCATGAGAATTTTTGCCTTAGATGGCCAAAGTTGGCGTACGCCACCAATTTCTGGCGTGCGCCAATACAGCAGTTTTTTAAGCAGAGTTGCACAAATGAGTAAGTAAGGAAATATCGTCCCACAAGGACCGAGTTTAAAGCTTCAACTTAGTTTAGTAACTCGTCTAAGATCAATTTATGAAGTGGTTTGATTTAAACACTCGTTCTAAGTTGTATTACGAATCTAATAAATTATGAACTTAGCTACTTTGAAGGTTTGGTTTTCAAAATAGATTTTTAACAACTTAATAAGCACAAATGAGCAAAGTGAACTTAAAACAACAATAATCAATAAATTCAGGGAGTTTACTAAGTACATAACATGGTCCAAGTGTTTTAAAAACAACCAAACTACACTCTCATGCTAGAATGGCCTAAATTGCTTCTCTACTATGCTTAGAATAGTTAGATGTTCTCTCGACCCCAAAAACCAAGCACATCAAAGAACCAACTATATGCATCACTTTAAGGACAATAAATCACTGAGTAAGAGTATTAGCAACTCGAACGAGCAACTTATCTAACTAACATTTCCATTTAAACCACCTCCTCTCAGTTTCAAGTTTAAACTAACTTCTAACCTTGGTGATCAAACAAGTTTAGCATGGCATTAGGTTCGTTAGTTTGACATGTTCATCATGATTTTAACCCTCTAAACCGTGACTATGTATTGGCTTCAAGACACCAAACTCACAAAATTAACTACTCACACATAGTTGCAAAGAACAATATAATCAAAAACAAGAACATACTTAACATTAATTAACAAAATGAAGAGTACAAGAGAAGAAAGCTTTACAAGGTTTTAGTCAGCTTTCTTCCTCACGTTCTTCACAGAAAGGATGGCCAAAATTCGTGCTGCACACTCTCTCCTTCCTTTTTCTTGTCTTTCTTTTCTACACTGCACTAAAGCACTTAATTAATATAAAACAAAAGTCAAAAGTCAAATAAAATATAAACTAACTTAATATCCTAACTACTCTCTACCCTCTAATCCAAAGTTGTCTGCCATTGTCACAAGAAGGCCAAAAATCCCGAGTGCATGGCCCCTCTAATGTTTTCCACTCAAAGAGGCTAGTGGCAGCTCTGTCACTGTTCAGTCTGGCGTGCGCCAATACTTCCTGGCGTGTGCCAAATCCTAAGGTGCTCGGTCATTTGCGTCTGGTCGTTCTTGCTCGTGGTCGTTCGCATCTGGTCCTTCTCTGGCATGTGCCAACTACCTCTGGCATGTGCCAGGTCCTCAGCTTTGCTCTTCTCGCCTTCGCATTTTTCCTCTCATCCATGCATCTGCTCGTCTAGCTTCGTCGTCATCCATTTCCTCGAATTAGCTCCTAAAACCATAAAACACAATGAGAAACAAAATACACAACTAAAAACATGAAATAAACAAAACTACGACAAAGATAACTAAAACTAAAATAAAACAACCTAAAATACTAAAAACAAACTAGAAAATGGACACAAGTTATGAGTGTTTTAAGCACTCATCAAACATGCGGAAGATACAACATATACAAAGATGGTACATAAACCATCAACAAAAATCTAAACAATCCATCTCAAAGTGACAAAGTCCACACTCAGACATAAACAAGGATCTAACCACTATGAAGCATCTATACCGATGTACAAGGATGGCACAAATCTGTAGACCTCAAAAGCGTAGCCCTTAAACAAAAGAGATAGGCTTGAATCACGGACTCCAGAACCAAACACAATCTATGGCACCTCGGAACACTTAGTAAGATGATAGAACAAAACATATTAGTTATGTTTGAGATATACGTGCCACAGAATTTAACCATGTTCAATATAACTGAACTTGAAATGCATGATGACCACATGATGCACAAATTACCAAAAACATAAATATAATCACATAGAACAACCGACACAGAGAGCGATGAACAGGTTTTGAAAGGCCCCTTCCTCTGACTACCAAGGGATATCCAAATGGCCAAACAAATCTCCGTCCACACAAACACAAATCTAGAGTTCAAATATAAGCTAGCGATAGCTTATAATATAAACTAGTGATATCCCCGACCTATGAGCTCATAGACTAACATCCCCGTTGGTATGGGAAAGCCTGTCCATTTCTCTCACAAAACACATATCAAATCAAACACATGACCAAACGGTCCAGAATCCATCTCACATGGATATATCAAACATACGAAATCAGCCTCGAGCTAGCAATCTTGCCGTTGTTCACAAACATCACATCTATCAGAAATCGATCATATATTCTCAAACGAATCACATATGCACAATCTCATCTCATAATAAAAAACATATGCATGAGACGCACATTAATCAAGATCAAAAACATGCATATAACAAGCACAACCAAACTTGTCATGGTCTATCCGCTTACACGACAAGATCCAACGATCACCGATTCTGAAACCGATGCCTTTCACTCACAACCTTCAAACCGATTCTCTTTTTCCTATACACCCTACGAAAACTCTATTCACAAACCCAAATCATAATAACAAGGTTAACCTCTGACCTTCCGAAACCAAAACACTACCAACAACTCAAAACAACAGAACAACGGTACAAGAACTGTTCAACCACTTCATCTTCAACGATATCACATATGAATCGATCTTAGATCATAACCACTTCAAATAATGCTTTATAAGGCTTCCCGTGTATGTACATGAAAACCCAGACCCTCATAATTAACCTCAATTTCCATATAATCAACTTACCAAGTTTTCTTCTCCAACTTGCGCAATCCAGAACACAGCCAACAACAGTGAACTTCCACAAGGTGTACAAGACAATTCCTTCAACCAAATCAAGAACATGATACATATTCAGAAACCGTATCAAGTGCTTAATAATCTCTACCAATACATCCAAGTCCAATTCGGAGTCTAAGCAAGCTTAGCAAACCATTCTTCTTTACCTCGCTCATTGACCACCTCAGTAAATGGTCCGTGACTCAAAAATGATTTTCTGAAGAATCCTTCATCCAAAATAATGTCGTCAAGACCATTAGAAAGCTGATAGATCTACATACAAGCCATCAAAATTTCATGGCCAAATTCCAAATCTGAATATCCTTAACGTTCACTTTATTCTCGAAACCCTCAGCTGTGTGCTTGTTCAACAGGAGTCCAATTCATATCAACTTTCCCGTCGATTCCCTGATCTAAATCACACTTCTGATATACCAAAAGAAAGCTATTGATCTCTTCTTTAATGGTCTCCAAAGACTCAAAATCCAATTCAGAGCAGAAAATAGCTTATCGAACTGACCTTTGTCGAGCTGTCTGCTTCTTCCTCTTTGCTTCAACTTCTCTTCTTTCTCTCTTCTTTTCCTTAAGTTTCGTTTTGTGACTAAGAGGATAAGTGCTCAGCCTCTCCAAGATATATTCTGAGATATGTGAAGAGGTGGGAGAGGTCCAATCACATCCAAGCCACCTCTTCAATAAAAATCTAGGAAGCATACAAAGAAGTTGAGGTCCAATCAGAATTCTCCTAACTTTCAGCCCAGTTTTGACCTGCTTCCTTTGATTTCTGCCCAATTTCGTACATAACCAATTTGTAGTCTTATGTATCTAGTTTCCATAGCAAGTGGAATCACACCATTTGGAGTCAAAAAGAAGAAGTTATGGCCATTACACTACAAGCAGCTCAATCTGTCCGAGCCTTGGCCAACAACTTTTCAACCAAAAATTTCACTTAAGGCATGTGTAGTGGTTGAACAAGGATCCCAATGACACCAAAACACATCCTTAAACACTTCAATTCGCATATCCAAAGTAATCATTTCAATTCAATGCCTTCCGACCGACCATTCTTTTCCGAATGTCACACCTTGCGACTCTTTTGGCTCTAAGCCTAGTCGAGTCACCCTATAGTACCATAGTATTCACAACTTATGATGAGTGTCTCTTATGATTGAGGTCACGGTGCTCAATTCTCAATGTTTCTTTCGCCGTTTGAAGAATGATTAGACAAATGTCTTTTGGAAGCTCTTTCTTGACTAAGAAATATACTAAACTTAAGTAATTTGTGCACAACATTCTTCCTCTCTATTCTCTGCACGTAAAAGATGACATAAACCCTATTAGCAAAATAATAAAGGTAAAAACTAATTAAAATAAAAATAATTATAAACATGCTAATTTAAAGTCATCAGCTTGACTATTTTCATGTTCATGCATTGGACAACATATTAACCAATTGCACTTCCGCAATTTGGTTAATGATGCCTCCACCAACGTAGATTTTGCACCTTTGACCGTTAACCTTGAAAACTATCCCTTTGTTATCTTGCAGATCATTTGCCCGAAAAGGGTATACCTTGACAATTTGGTATGGGCCGCTCCACTTGGATTTGAGCTTCCCAGGGAAGAGTCTCAGTCAAGAGTTGTAGAGAAGAACATGTTGGCCCTCTTTAAAATCTTTTCGGATAATGTGGGCATCATGTCTCTTTTTGGTCCTTTCCTTGTAGAGTCTCGAGCTCTTGAATGCTAGTCCTGAATTTCTTCCAACTCAGAGAGTTGGAGAATTCTTCGTTCCCCTGCCTTTTTGTAATCGTAATTAAGGGCTTTGATGGCCCAAAATGCACGATGCTCAAGTTCTACAAGAAGATGGCATGCTTTGCCATAAACAAGCTTATAAGGCGACATTCCAATTGGAGTTCAAAATGCCGTACGATATGCCCATAAAGCATCATTGAGCTTGTTTGACTAATCCTTTCTTACAGCTCCAACTATCGTTTCCAAGATTTTCTTGAGCTCTCGATTGGTGAGCTCAACTTGTTTGCTCGTTTGGGGACGATAAGGTGTTGCTACCTTGTGCATCACTCCATATCTTTTTAGCAGAATCTCAAATGGTTTATTGCAGAAGTGTGATCCTCCATTGCTGATAATTGCTCTTGGCACTCCAAATCTTGAGAAGAGTTTCTTTAGAAAGCAGATTACTACTCTTGCATCATTTGTTGATGACGCTAGAGCTTCTACCCACTTTGAAATGTAGTCGACTCCAACCAAGATATACTTGTTGCCGTATGATATGGGAAATGGTCCCATAAAATCCAAACCCCACACATCAAAGAGTTCTATCTCCAAAATTCCAGATAAAGGCATCTCATTCCTCTTGGGGATATTGCCCGTTCTCTGACAGCGATCACACTACTCAACATATATACGTGCATCCTTAAAAATGTAAGGCCAATAAAATCTGCACTAAAAACCCCTTGAAGGAGTCCTAGACGCTCCATAATGACCCGAGTATGGAGTGTTATGGCATTGCTCTAAAATATTTGCTACTTCCCATTCTGCAATGCACCATCTAATCACCCGTCACTACACCTCTTAAATAGATAGGGATCATCCCAAATAAACATCCAAACATCCTTTAGAAATTTCTTTCTTTGGGGATAACTTAGGTCCTTATGGATAATTCCTCGAAATAAAAAGTTGGCAAAATCTGCGTACCAAGGTTTGTGCACTCTACTCAGTGTCATTAGAGTTTTATCTAGAAATTCTTCCTGAATCTTTCCATTCACTTCCACACCATCACTTTTCTCTAAACGAGAAAGATGGTCAGCTACAAAATTCTTCGCACCTTTCTTGTCCTTGATGGATAAATTGAATTCTTGGAGTAACAAAATCTAGCGCATCAAGCGTGGTCTTGCATCTTGCTTAGAGAACAAGTACTTCAAAGCAGCATGGTCAGTATACACTATCACTTTTGACCCAAGCAAGTACGGCCTAAATTTGTCACACGCATATACAACTGTAAGTATCTCTTTTTCCATGGTTGTATAAATGAGTTGAGCCCCTGCCAATACTCTACTAGCATAGTAGATGACATGTAGCTTTCCCTCCTTTTTCTGCCCTAGAACATAACCTAGAGCAAGATCACTCGCATCGCACATCAACTCAAATGGAAGCTTCCAATCCGGTGATAAAATTACCAGAACTGAGATAATAGCCTTTTTGAGAGCATTGAATACTTGCAAGCATTGTTCATCAAAATTGAAGGGTATGTCCTTCATTAACAATTTAGTCAAAGGCTTTACGATTAGAGAAAAATTCTTAATGAATCTTTGATAAAATCCAGCATGACCTAGAAAGGCTCTAATTCCTCTCACTGTGGTTGGTGCTACCATTTTCTCTATCACCTCAGTCTTGGCTCTATCAACTTCCATTCCAACTTTAGATATCTTGTGCCCAAGAACTATTCCTTCATCTACCATGAAATAGCATTTCTCCTAGTTGAGCACAAGATTCGTTTCTTCACACCTCTCCAAAACCTTATCTAGGTTGTCCAAACAGTGATCAAATGAGTTTTTGAAAATAGAGAAGTCATCCATGAAAACCTCCATGATTTTCTCATTCATTTCCCAAAAGATAGCTTCCATGCAACATTGAAATGTTGCTGGTGCACAACATGCGATATGCAAAAATACCAAAAGGGCATGTGAATGATGTTTTTTCTTGGTCTCTGGGATAAATTGCAATCTGGTTGTACCCTAAGTACCCATCCATAAAGCAATAGTAAGAATATCCAGCAATCCTCTCTAACATTTGATCAATGAAAGGAAGAGGAAAATGATCTTTCCTAGTGGCATCATTTAATTTCCGATAATCAATGCACACCCTCCAACCGGTTACAGTCCGTGTGGGAATGAGCTCACCCTCATCATTGATTATCACTGTCATTCCTTTTTTCTTTGGAACACAATGAATTGGGCTTACCCACTCACTATCCGAGATCAGATAAATTATTCTGGCTTCTAGGAGTTTTATCACATCCTTCTTCACAACCTCCTTCATGTTAGGATTCAATCTTCTATGCCGGTCTACCCTCGACCTTGCTCCTTCCTCTATATAGATATGATGCATCATAATTTTAGGGCTTATACCCTTGATGTCAGATATTTGTCAAGCAATAGCTTTTATCCGTTTGTTTACTATTGCGAGCACTTTATCCTCTTCATCCTTGGAGAGTTTGTTTGAAATTATGATCGGTAATCTCCCTCCATCTATTAAGAAAGCATATCTTAGATGCGAGTGTAGCTCTTTCAACTCCAAAGATGGAGCTTTCACTATTGAGGGTGGAGTTCTATATTTCAAATGTATTTCCAACTCCTCAAGTAGACTGTTATTATCAACTTTCTCCTCTTTGACTTTGTCAAGTTCATCATCTTCTACATGAATTTCCTCCGTATCCTTGATTTTTGAGATGTTCTCCTTACAGATGTCAATGATGCAATCTTCGATGACATCAATCTTCATGCATGTCCCCTCCTCTTGAGGATGATGCATCAAATTGCTCATTTTAAACTCAACCTTATCTTCTCCAATTCGTAGAACCAATCTTCGATTATGCACGTCTACCAAGGCATGTGCTGTGTTGAGGAAGGGTCTGCCTACAATCAATGGACATTTCTTGTCCTCTGGAAAATCTAGCACAACAAAGTCAACTCGAAAGATGAACTTGTCAATCTTAACCAAGACATCCTCAATTACACCAAAAGGTTTCTTGATTGTTTGGTCTGCCAACTAAAGAAGCATAGTGGTTGGTTTAACTTCACACAAACCAAGTTCCCTAAATATAGATAAAGGCATCAAGTTGATACTTGCACCTAAATCACATAAACAGCTAGGAAACTCAATGTCACCAATGAAGTTGAGAATAGTAAAACTCCCAAGATCTTTATATTTTGTCGGAAGATTTTTAGAGAGTACGGAGCTACAATTTGCCGTGAGGGCAATAGTTTCTCTGTCATCCCACTTCCTCTTCTTTGTGACAAGTTCCTTCAGAAACTTAGTATAGTGTGGCACTTGTTCAAGCATCTCAAGAAAAGAGACACTAATCTGAACGTTCTTCATTTTCTCCATGAAACGGAGAAATTTGTCATCCATTCCTGACTTCTTCTTTACCCTATTTGGAAAAGGAAGAACATGAATCATTGGTGGTGGTGGTACATAAACTTCTTCCTCTGCCACGTCTATTTCAACATGTGGAGATTTTTCTTTCTCCATAACTTTTTCCTCCTTGTCTTTGGTGGGAATCTCCTTCTCATTTTCTTTAGCCTTGTCTTTAACAACTTTGGGAACCAATTCCTTGCCACTCCTCAAGAAGATAGCATTGACATTACCTCTAGGGTTTTCCTCCGTAGAATTGGGAAGAGAGCCTGATGCTCTAGTAGCATTTGTTTTTGCGATTTCCCTCAGTTGTACTTCCATGTTGCGCATTGCAGTAGCTTGTCCCTTTAGGAATTGCTCTAAGTTGTTCTACCTAGCTTCTTGACTAGCTAAGGCTGCCAAAATTTGACTTTGGTGGATTGAAGATCCTCCACTTTCCTGAATGAATTTCTCAATTTTGGTGAACCTTTCTTCAATCGCTCCCAATCTCTCCCCTAAGTAACCTCGTGGTTGAAAACCAGGAGGTGGTCCTTGTTATAGGGCCCGTAAAGGAAGTCCTTTGTCGGCAATTATGACTAAGTTATTGTCAATGGTTTCTCTTTTCCATGAGAAGTTAGGGTGATTCCTCCACCCTGGATTGTAAGTTGAAGAATATCGGTTGTTCCCCATCCGGTTTGCTCCTTGCCCTTGCCCACTGACAAAATTAGCTTGCTCCCTAGGTTGGTTTAGCATTGCACATTGACTATACTCATGGCCAATATTTCCACAAGCTTCACAGCTTTGTTGTATTGCCATGGCATTGACTTTGTTTAAGTTCATTTCACGCATTTGCTTTGCCATTACATCCAACTGAGCTTGAAAAGATGATTGAGTATCAAGCTCAAGCATCCCTCTTTGCTCCTGTGGTTCTCTAAGTTCTCTAACCTCCCTCACAGGTTGCTTATTTCTCTCACTAGCCCTTAACCGATTTGTTGCTGCCAATTCTTCTAAGATAAAGAGGGCTTCTTCCCTACCTTTTCTCAGGAAATTACCATTTGAGGCAGCGTCAACTGTTCCCATTGTTGTTGGTCCTAGGCTAAAGTAGAAAGTTTTTAGCAAAGATTCTTCTATCAAGTTGTGGTGTGGACAACTTCGTTGTAACTCTTTGAACCTTCCCCAAGTTTCACTCAAAGACTCGCCTTCAAATTGTTGGAAATTTAGAACTTCCTTTACGAGTTTGTTAGTCTTTGAGTATGGGAAATACTCTTCCAAGAAAGTGTTAGCTAATTCCTCCAAAGTAGTTATGGGAGTTCCCTTTAATTGCTTATACCAAAGCTTCGCCCTATCCCTTAAAGTAAAAGGAAACATCCTTAACTTTAGGGCATCGTCAGTTATTCCTCTATATTTGAAGTTATCGGCTAACTCCATAAAGTCCCCAAGATGGTCATTAGGATCTTCATTGGGTAAACCATAGAATTGAGAGAAATTTTGTAACATTTGTATGATAGATGGCTTTAGTTCAAATTCATTAGCGTCCACTTCTTGTTTTTGCACTCTGGTAAATGCCCCCCTAAGTTTGGTTTACTGTAGTCCATTAAAGATTGTTGCGGTGGTTGAGCTCCTGCAGCTGCTTGAGCACCACCGGCTCCTTATGCCTCCCCTTGTGGTGGTTCTTGTTGATTCATCCTCTCTTGTTGAAGTCTTTCTCGATTTAGCCTCTCTTGTTGAAATTTTTCTTGTCGCAATGTCCTTTCGAAGTGTGCTATGTCCACTTCACTTTCCAAAGGGAAGTTGGTGGTTGAGCGCGTTTTGGGCATGCGACTTAGAAAATTTATAACTTTTTCGTCCGATCTCCTATTTAGACAAGGTCAGCGACAAATGAAAGAAGACTTCCAATGCTACAACTTTGACAGATGAAATTTTTCCCAGATTGTATTTTATCTATTCAAATAGTGAAAATACGAGGCTACTTGTATTCTACGTTTTGGCAAGACTCGTCCAAAAATCGTATTTTGTACGTACAATTTCAAAATACTATATCATTTTCGTCCTAACTCCAAAATTGATGAGGTTAGTGGCGTTGGAAAGAAAATTTCCCAAATTACAACTGCACCTTAACTTGTTTCCAAAGTTTCGGACTTAAAGACCTCCAAAAAATTAAAATGCGAGCTGGCCAAAATTTTCCGAGCAAGTTTTTTGCAAGATTTTTCAACAATGACCTTTGTGTTTTCAAAAAGAAGACATCAAGTACTTCAATCCCTCTATGGCTTAGTTTTACAAATTCGGAAGTTTTGACCCTCGAAAAAATAAAATGCGAACCTTAAATTTCTTGGCAAGAATTTTCGGGTAAGTTTTTCGCAAGACTCGTCAGATTTGACCTTTGTGACTTGTAAATGTGATAACTTTTTTGTCTTAAGTTGAAAATAAGCAAACTCACGGCATTGGAAAGAAGAAACAAAAATATTTAATCCCATCGTGGCTTAGTTTTGCAATTTTTGACTCTAACATGGCCAAAAAATTCAAATCAGAAAGTGGCAGTAGCTAAAAACTCCTAACTCAAGTTCGTAAGCTAAGCTTTAGCTTCGAATCTCACTCCCCGGCAATGGCACCAATTGATGAGAGGTCGTTTTGACACGCCTCTGATGCAATATAGATTATGAAGTAGGGTTGTCAATCCACGAGGAATGAGGTTACGCCTTACTCGGCTTACTTACTTAGCTTTAGGAATTTTATGTCTTTTGTTTCTTTGGTTTGATTTAGGTGGCTTAACAAACTAACATGCATAAAACAATAACAAACTCAATTTAAATCATGCAAGAACACAAGAACACACAAGAACACAAGATATATATCAACTTAAACAAAAGTGGTATGATACCATAGATTACTAAAGTAAACTAAATAGTTTGTTGGGTTTTTAAGCTCGTGCCACGATCCGGGTGTTTCGAGGCAAATAATCTACACTTTCGCGCTAGATTAGTCTAAATTGATCTTTAGCTAGACTTATGTGAATTCGATGTGCTTTCGCTCCCACGAGTTACATAAATCTAACTAAACATCAACTATAAACATCACCCTTTTGGATAACCAATCACCAAGTGAAATTTTCATCTAACGAGGCAACGGATCAACAAGTTAAAAGTTCGATCAAGTCTTTCTCCTTTCGGTCTCAAGACTTGATTATTATCTTCGTTCTAGGTGATCAAATTAGACTAAGCATGAAGTACTTTAAAAAATACATGAACCTTATCATTTTTACCCATTTTAAACCATTAGAAAACTTAAGGTTTCAAGGCATCACACCACTAAGTAAACTACTCACACATGCTTAACATAAACATACAAGCAAACATATGCTTAACATAAACATACAAGCAAACATATATATTACATAAACAACATCAACATACATGTTATCTTACAAGACAAAGTAAGATAGCAATAAGTAAAAGAGTAGAAGGTTTTACAAGTACAAGCCAAGGCTTGGTTTTGCCTTAGCTTCTTTTTCTTCTCCCTTCTCCTTTTTTTCCTTCTTTCTTTCTTCCTTTCTTTCTCTCCTTCTTTGGTATGTGAGTGTTGGCTCTCTTGGCTGCCACCTTTTGGTTACTTAACTAACATAATAATCCTAAGTCATATTACAAGCCAATTTAGATCAAAAGCTTACTTAACTAATTAATTTTTTACATAATATCTTAACCACTCTTGCATCCATGTTTCTAGCTTTAGGACTTAGCAACAACAAGTTAAAAGAAGTGTAGCCATCCTTGTTCCCTTCAAGTCACAGCTAATTTGAGTCATCTTATCCTCTCAAATTGGCAGCCACGGATTTGGGCCAAGAAGCCCAAAGTTTGGCCCAAATCAACCATCAAGTTTGGCCCACTCGGACAGAATTGGCCCATGACATTGGATCAAGCGATTGCCCCAATTAGATGACGCATTATCAGACACCCTTTTGATACAATATAGATACGGACTTCTTCTTTCCAACACCACTAATGGTGCCTTAATCTGACTTCTTATGAAGAAGTTATGAATTTTCTCGTGCAAGAGGTCTGGCCCGGCGAACTACATGGTTAGCCTCGGAAATAATTGGTGCATTCGGTTTGTCAATGCCATTTTGCTCACAACCTTGTGATCTTGATCATGCATTGTGATATCATCATCCATGAAGCTCCTAAACATAAAGAAAACATAAGAAAAATGAACAAACACGACAAAAGAACAATATGTACAAAAATGAGATAAAGACTTAGAAAACTCGTAAAAACGATATGTAACAAATGCTAAACTTACACTAAAATGTACATAAGTAATGAGTGTTTTTGACACTCGTCACTCAACCACATTTTCGTGCATGATGAGTCTAAATTGCTACTTAACCTAGCTTAGAAGATCGGATATGTTTTTCCGACCTAACCAACCAACTAAACCAAGTTAAGCATCAACTATAAGCTTCACTCCAAGGAAAATCAATAGGTTACCAAGGAGATTTCTCTCCTAGCAAGAGTACTAATCATCGAATCAACCTATCCATCAATTCTATCTCCTTCCGATCTCAAGTTTTGACTAGCTACTAAGGCTTGGTGATCAAGCAAGTCTAAGCAATATGATCAAGCAC
>SOPF01019332.1:0-25669 GCA_012979155.1 Hypericum perforatum
GTTTTCTGCCAGTTTAATTTTTCATATTTTGGCGAGAATTGTCCAACTTTTCCAAACTTTTCGTGCATGTAGCATGTGGTAGTTATTTTAAGGGCCTATAGAGTGATCTCAGTTGATGGAATGAGAACTTTAAGTACGTTGAGAGTAAAAATCCTTACTGTGATTGTGCTACGGGTGTTGTGCTAATGTCGTACTTACGTAGATATGTAGGAAGTTTTGTTCTTATTGTGCTAAATAATTATTCTATACTGTTATGTTCATTCACATATGCTTCCGTAAATTTCTAGTTACTAGTATTGCGTTGAATTAATGCCGTAGTGATATCGGGATCATGGCCCACACAAGGAGCCAAGCGTCACAGGCTGCTAGGGATGCGCGTGTTGCTGTCACTGGAATGGCTAACCCAGCTGCTGCTACGGAAGCACAGACTGATGCTATCGTGGATGCCCATGCTGACCCAAATGCGTATGCAGACTCGGACGCTCAATCTGCCACCAATGTGCATGCCGGTGTTGTACCCCCAATAGGAGCCGTACCCCCAGTAGGTGCTACTATACCACCTCCTCTGATGAACCAAGGACTGAATACTGAAGGTGCGCTTATTCAGATTCTAGGTTTACAGGTTCAGCAGTAGGCAACTGTGTCTGTGCCTCAGCCAGTAGTGTTATCGCATCCTCAGTCAACCACTGGGAGATACCGCGAATTTCAGAGAGTCAAGCCACCTAGCTTTGATGGTACAGAAGAACCAGTACAGGTAGAGGACTGGGTAATGGAGATAGAGAAGGCGTTTCAGATTGCACAAACCTTACCTACTGAGAAGGTAACATTTGCTACCTATGTGCTGACTGGCGATGCACTAAGATGGTGGGAAACTCAGAAGAGGATTCGGGTGACTGCTGTGGAGGGAACTTCTCAGACTTCAATCTATAACTGGGAGGCATTCCTGAAGGATTTTAGGGAGAGATTTATCCCAGCTCCTAGGAAAAGGGAGATGGCTCGAGAGTTTGACCAGCTGGTACAAGGGAACAAGACAGTGACGAAATATGACCAGGAGTTTAATCGTCTCTTGATGTTCAAGTCTGCTGGATCGCTCGACAAGGACACACAAGCTCAAAAGTTTGAGGATGGTCTAGCTGAGGATATTAGAGACCTTGTCGTGCCACTCATGCTACCCAACTACAAGGATGTCCTAGAGAGAGCTTTAGTCGTTGAACAGAACCTGCAGCGTAAAAAGGTAGGTTATCTTGTATCTATGAGTAGATATGCATTTTCGTTCCCCTAGCTAATTAATTTCCTCAATAACTTTTAAGGTGGATAAGGAGCCGGCAAAGAGGAAGTGGAGTCAGAATATGGAGGGCCAGTTGATCGAATCTGCTAAGAGACCCTACAACCCAAACCCAACTAGGAACTTGGGTGCATGGTGTGAGCGATGCAAACGAACAGGCCACACCCAAGAGCAATGCAGATGGATTACTGGTGCATGCTTTAAATGTGGGAAGATGGGACATCAACTAGCTACCTGCCCTGAGATGCGGCGAGCCCCAGCACCCACAAACCCCAGTAGCCGCAAAGTTCGGACAGGAGAGGATCCAACATCGAGGGCCCCAGCATGAGTTTATGCTCTTAACCAAACTGAAGCAACAAGCAAGGAGATGTGGTGACAGGTAATTCCTTTTCTTTCTTCGTATAGTACATGAGTTAATAAGAGAATGTGGTATGTTAAGTGTATGTCAATAGGAGAATGTCATGCTAAGTGTATGTCAATAGGAAAATGTTAAGTATAGAACTTTGGCGCAGGTAAATTCTTAGTATCTGGGTACCCTGCAAACACACTATTTGATTCTGGAGCAACCCACTCATTCATTGCTGAACACTTTGTGAAGAGACATAAACTAACGAGAAGTGTATGTGAAGAGGAGATGGCAGTGAGAACCCCACTAGGGAAGACCGTCATTGTGGACCACAAATGTGATTGTGATATTGTTATAAGTGGTCATAAGCTCAGGGGAGAATTCCGAGTCATGGGAATGATGGGTTTTGACGTCATATTAGGCATGGACTGGTTGGCAGGGCAATATGCTACTATCGACTGCAGGTGTCAGACTGTGGTGTTTCGGCCGCCAGAAAAAGAAGAATTCACGTATGTGGGGCAGAGTATAAAACCCCCCTTGTCAATAATTTCGATAATAGAGGCAATGCGATTGGTACGAGGTGGCGCAATGGCTTACTTAGCCTCTGCAATAGATGTTCGGAAGGTAACTCCATTAGACCAGATTTCAATAGCTAGGGAATTTCCAGATGTCTTTCCAGAATAAGTACAAGGGATACCACCAGATCGTGAAGTAGAGTTTCAAATTGAGCTGATTCCTGGAGCAAGACCAGTATCTAAGGTACCATACCGCATGGCCCCCACAGAACTGAAAGAACTGAAAGTATAATTGGCAGAATTATTGGATAAAAGATTCATCAGACCCAGTGTTTCCCCATGGGGGGCGCCAGTGCTATTTGTAAAGAAGAAGGACGGTTCTATGAGAATGTGTGTAGACTATCAGGAGTTAAACAAGCTTACTATCAAGAATAGATATCTGCTACCCAGGATTGACGATCTATTCGATCAACTAAAAGGGGCCACAGTTTTCTCAAAAATAGATCTCCGCTCCAGCTACCATCAGTTAAAGATTAGGAATGAAGATGTGCACATGACAGCATTTCGTGCAAGATATGGGCACTACGAATTCCTAGTTAAGCCATTTGGATTGACCAATGCACCGGCAAAATTTATGGACTTGATGAATCGAACCTTTCAACCTTATCTGGACAAATGTGTTGTAGTGTTTATAGATGACATTCTCATATATTCCCGAACCAAGGAGGAACATGAAGGACACCTAAGGACTATACTACAAGTGCTACGAAAGAAGCAGATGTATGCCAAACTGAAGAAGTGTGAGTTCTGGCTCGAAAAAGTTGCATTTTTGGGGCATGTTATAACTAGGGAGAGGGTATCTGTAGATCCTAGTAAGATTGAGACAGTGGTAGGATGGCAACAACCAAGAAATGTGTCTGATGTACGCAGTTTCCTGGGCTTGGCAGGATACTATCGTCGATTCGTGGAAGGATTTTCTAAGTTGGCAATGCCATTAACCAGATTAACCCAAAAGGGGGTTAAATTTATATGGAACAAGGAGTGCGATAAGAGCTTTCAAGAACTGAAGGAAAGGTTAGTGACTGCTCCCATATTAGCACAACCCGCAGAGGGGAAGGACTACACCATTTACAGTGATGCATCAGGAAGTGGGTTGGGGTGCGTATTGATGCAGGAAGACAAAGTAATTGCATATGCATCCAGACAACTTAAAACATATGAACGGAATTATCTTACCCATGATCTTGAACTAGCAGCAGTGATTCATGCGCTCAAGGTATGGAGACATTACCTCTGCGGGGTACGTTGTGACATTTATACTGACCACAAGAGCCTCAAATATATCTTCACACAGAAAGAACTAAACATGAGACAACGGAGGTGGCTAGAACTAATCAAGGATTACGATATCGGAATACACTACCACCCCGGCAAAGCTAACGTAGTAGCTGACGCTCTCAGCTGAAAGAACCAGACCACAGATAGTCTCACATCCCAGGAAGAGCTAATACGACAATTAAGGATTCTGAGACTGGAAAACTCCAAAGAGCAGAGAGGACTAGCGGCAAGTTTAGAGTTGGAACCCACATTGAGAAGCCATATAGGCGAGGGGCAACTTCAGGACACCATATTAATCAATTTTAGACAACAGGCTGAACAGGGAGAGATGACCAAATTCCACAGAAGGAGTGATGGTTATTTATATTACCAAAATCGGTTGTGTGTCCCGGCCAACCAGGAACTAAAAAGATTAATAATGGATGAAGCCCATAACTCGCGTTATGCTAGACACCCTGGGGGAACCAAAATGTACCAAGACCTCAAGCAGACTTTCTAGTGGACTGGTATGAAGAAGGAAATAGCGGATTATGTTGCCAGTTGTATGATATGCCAAATGGTTAAGGCAGAACACCAATGGCCTGCAGGCTCCCTACAACCGTTAGACATTCCAGAATGGAAGTGGGAGAAGATTACCATGGATTTTGTGATGGGACTCCCAAAAAATCGGTGGGGTAAAGATGCAATATGGGTAGTAGTGGATCGCCTTACCAAGTCTGCCCATTTTATAGCATACAAGGCAGGTATGACCATCGAGCAAATGACAGAGCTATATATACGGGAAATAGTCCGACTACATGGCATACCAGTGAGTATCACATCAGATAGAGACACCCGATTTTTGTCTAGATTCTGGACGAGTATACAAAAAGCTATGGGGACTAGATTACAATTCAGTACAGCATTTTACCCACAGACAGATGGACAGTCGGAGCGTACAATACAAATTTTAGAGGATCTACTCAGAGCTTGTGTGCTTGATTTTGGTGGAAATTGGGAAGGACACCTACCATTATTGGAGTTTGCCTATAACAATAGTTTTCAGGCAAGTATAGGTATGGCCCCCTATGAGGCTCTATATGGCAGGAAATGCCGATCACCAATCAGTTGGAATAAGATAGGAGAAAAAGAAACCCTGGGACCGGATATGTTAAAGGAACTCACAGAAAAAGTACATATGATACAAAAACGAATTCAGGCAGCTCAAGATCGACAGAAGAAGTTTGCTGATAAATATCGACGAGAAATAGAATTTGAAGTTGGAGATCATGTATTCCTGAAGGTATCACCTACCAAAGGAATTCGAAGATTTGGATTAAAAGGAAAATTGAGCCCGCGATACGTTGGACCATTTGATATAACACAACGAATAGGGAAGTTGGCCTACCAGTTGGCCTTACCCCCAACGTTGGCTGGGGTACATGACGTATTCCATGTGTCAATGCTATGAAAATATGTCCCAAGGGAAGGGCAGGTTATTCAAGATATCCCAACAGAGGTTCGGCCAGACATAAGCTACGAGGAGATACCTCTAAGAATTGTTGATGTCAAAAGCCAACAACTTCGGAGGAGGACAATTGAATATGTTAAGGTGCAATAGAGCAATCACATAGAAAGAGAAGCCACTTGGGAGTTGCGTACCGAAATAGAAGAAAAGTACCCCTACCTCTTTGAACAACAAAGTAAGTTTGAGGACAAACTTTATTTTAAGGGGAAGAGAATGTAATAACCGTGAAATTAATGGTTTAAATATAAAGACCTATTCGACAAATAGGTAAAGTATAAGGACCTAAAGGAAATTTGCCTATTTAGGAATTGGTATATAAATAGATCTCCCTGAATCAGTTTAACCTAATTGCCATTCTGCCCTAATTGTGAAGGTCGAGACAACCACGTATCTTTAGGAGGAGAGAACGAAATCGCTCAAGCATCTCAGCACGAAGAGGGTAAGTTCTTTGTACTGTTTCCCCTTCTTAGATTCTAGTTGATGATCGGTTGTTCGTTTTAAAAATAAAAACGAAACTGTTATTTTGCTAATAGGGTCGAGAGAAAGATCAATTGATAGAGAAGGGAGCGAATCAGTTCCATAAGCAAGAACAGGTAAGTGGGATTTTCGTTTGAGTCTGTCTGGATCGGATTCCGATTTAGGCCTGGACACATACAAATCGAGTTTTGACTGTTCTCAGATTCAGAATTAATTCTAAAATTGAATTCGAATCCGTGAATATTGTGTTGACTTCGTTTCTGTTTTGGAGATGGATTCGCTTCTGAAATCGAATCTGAAACTCTGTGCTTGATGGTTATCGTCTTTGGATTGAAATATGATTTTGAGTTGTGTTGGATTCATTTGTGATTTCGGATTTGATATGTGATTACTGGGTTCATATTTTCGGATTTGACATGTGATTTGCTGAATTCGTGTTTTCGGATCTGGTTTGTGAATATGATTAAAATTGGATATGTAGGTGATACAGCTTTGGATAAGAACTTTGATATGAAGTGTTATGAAACATGTGATTAGTTGGCTAGGTAGTTGGATAAGAGATTGTTCCGTTATGAAAGCTTAGTTGGTTAAGTATAGTTGGCTAGGATACTGCTCCGGAGTCATTTATGTTAGTTGGCTAAGTGTTAGTTGGCTAAGGAATCTGTTAGTGGGCTAGGAATCTGTTACGTGATTGTTATTGATGAATGAATATTGAATTGATTCCACTTACTGAGTTTATTTGACTCACGTCTATGTCTGTCGTATGTGTTCAGATCGTTCGAGCGAGGATCGGGGTTAGAGGGAGCTTTCGCTACATACCATCATCATTCGCATGTTATTTTATGAACTTTAAGCATTTTTGATTTAAAGACAATTGATGTATGAGACCTGCTTTGGATTTGAACTTTCTTTTAAATAAATGTCTGATGCCTAGGGAGATTAATTCCCGACATTTGTCACTTCCGTACTTTGGGTCGTGACAATATTACTATGTCCTATATGTGATAACGATATGTCTTGCACGTCTAAATTGCACTGTCTTTTCACTCTAAGGTCCCTTTCTACTTTCTAGGGTCTTGTCCGCTCTCTAGGGTTTCGTCCTTTCACTAGGGTTTTCTCACGAATTTTTTTCATCTCCAAATCCCGATCCAAAAGTTTCTTTCCAAAATTGTTAACCCGGTTGTTTCCGTTTTATTCTCCGGCCTCCATTATTTCTTGGAATTTTGAGTGCGGTACTTGAATGGTGCGTTTGGTACGACTTCTGGACAGGACAAAACAGTAATGGATAGAACAGTACTGGACAGAACTACTTGTTCTAGCTGTACCGTCCTATGTTTGGTTATTTCAGTACATAATTGAATATTTTGTCTATTTCTCAATTGTATATGTATAATAATTTAACTCTAAAATTTTGTTAAAGGCAAAAATATTCTTCATGATAACAGCAGATAATATTCATTAAACTGAGTAAAATCAATCATTACATCAACAAAAATATTATATCATAATAATAAAATCTTTGAATAAAAAATCAAAATTAAAACTAAATATTCAAAAATAATCCTTATGAATTTAGATCATGTTAATTACATTATAAATATTTTAATATGATATCACATAATTAAACAAATATGTTTTTATAAAGATGAAATATTATTAAAAATTATTCATGCATATACACTATATAACAAATGGGTATGTTAAATTTATTTATTTGAGTGACTCGCTAAAATAATATCACTGTAAATATGTATGTGTTGATCAAATATATAGATTAACCACTTTCATATTTTTATATGGATTTATATCCAAAATATGAAATATAGAAAATTTAAATGAATCCCAATTAAAAAAATGTATATAAGATATAAAAATTTATAGTAGAGAAAATGATTATTAATGATTGAGTTAAATATGATAACAAATAAGAAAATAGAAATAATATAAGGTAACATGGTAAAAACTAAAAATATGCCATAAGATATTTCTGTCCTTGGACAAAAAAATTGTCCTATGGAAATAGGTGGGACAAGAAATTAGGAGTGGGCTTGGACAAGGATTCAATTTTGTCCTGTCCATTTCTTGTGCCAAACATAGGTTTGGACAAAAGACTTTGTCTAGTCTGCTGATGTTTCAACTTCTGCCTGTCAGAGACATTAGGTCGAGCAGTTGGTGGACGAATCACAAATGACTGGTCATTCGGATTACTTAAGTCACAGCTAACGTCTAGCACGCGTGGCAATTCTAGATTGGTTATCAAGAAACGAGCATCCACGTCAACTACCATATAGGCGGGAAAACATAGGAAATCTATATATAAATACCTGTACAATGTAATTCTCAAGTATCGAATACATTTTTCATAATCTAAATAATATCTTTCCTACTTTATCTTTATTTCTTTCTCTCCCTGCAAGTCCTTCTCCCTCCATTCTTTCAACTTCTCTTTCTTTCTCTCCCTACAACTTCTTTCTCTCTCCTTTCTTTCAACTTCAAGATTGGATCTGGTATCAGAGCTTCAATGGACAACCACTGGAAAACATCTCATGAGAAACTTAGGGAATTTGAGGAAAGGTTATTCTGGGAATCGTTTCTTGAGCAACTTGGGAAATTTGAAGAACGGTTCAAGAAGGAAGCAAGCAGAAACAGTTCAAGAAAGGAGGTCGTCAACTCATCGACAGTGGAAGGAGTTCCAATGATGGTGCACAATCGAAGAGAAGATTGTTCGAGCCAAAGAGATGTTCAAGTTGGAGACTTTGTCTCGGAAGAGGAAGTGGGTATGTTCATATCTTCTGGTGTTCAAGTTTCCAGTGGTGAAGAATCTGGTCAAGAAACGGGTCACGAGCCTCTGGAAAAGGTTGGGACTTTTGGAATTGTGGCGAACAGTATGCTGGAAGAAGACTCCAAGGCGGCTGAGATATCGCGGATAGTGATTCTTTGTGGAGATTTTGAAGATCACAGCAAGCAACTCAAGAACGATCCTTGTCAGAACCAGTTCTTGGATAAATGGGCTTCGAAAATCCATCAAAATGAGGTAAATTCCTTCTTGTCTCGAATGAGTTTTCCGAGTCTTCCTTCTTTCTCGGGTGTTAACCCCAAAGATTGGATTAACGGTATCGAGGTGTATTTCGAGGTTTACCCATCTATGGAGATTTATCAATTTAGCCTAGTAGAGGATTTGTTGGTCGGTAGGGCAAAAGAGTGGGTTGCATCGTGGTCTTTTGACGACAACTATGATGATTATTGGGATGAATTTGTAGATGCTTTGTGTGAGCATTTTGAGAATGAAGAGCAACTTGATGATGTTGAAAGTTCTGTTGTTGAAAATTTGTGTGATCGTGAAGGTGAAAATCAAGTTGGGTTGGAAAGAAACTCTGTTTTAGGGTGCTTGGTTAAGGTTCATGAAATAGGGTTAATACAAGGTGAGTTGGATGATTCTGAACCTTTGCTTGATGGCTCTCTTAATGGAAATATGAAAGTTAGCGTAACTGTAGCTTTGGATGTTATTGAGTCAAAGAGGATGATGGTCAATGTTGAAGATATCTTGAATAATGGGAATGTTGACGATGACGTTCAACAAAAGGAGGTAGATTATGTGGCAGTAGATGTGCTAGAAGGTGAAACCAACAAGGAGTTGGATTATGAAAATGCCTTGAAGACAAAAAAGGTTCAGGAAGTGCATCATGAGCACGAGCAAGAAGGGAGCAGAGAAGCTATGGGTATTTTGCTAGAATTTTCTGCTGCTACAATATCAAGAAAGGAAATTCCTGTGACGTTGGATGCAGCTACTCAAGAAATAGGGCACAATCATCTTTGTGATATTGTGTGTGCTTTAGGAATGCAAGCTGTCGAACAAGCATGGAGTAGAAAAATAAGGAGTGAATTGTTTGATGCTTATGCTATAGAACTAGGAAGAATCAGTCCCTTAGATGTTCGTAAGGGTCGTTATTATTTTGATGTTAAATCGAAGCCGCCTAATAATTTGGGAAATGTGGTGGAGGGAGTTCTTCAAGTGGAGTTGAGGTGGTGAAGATTGTGAGCCCTGGAAATGGAAATTCTGCAGATTTTACGAGTGCACGAAATGGCAATTATGTCAGTTTTGTTAGAGATGGTGTTTTGGTTATGTCCGAGTTCGAGGACGGGGATTTGCTTATATTTCCAGATACGGTCAAGTACAAGCTTCAATTTAGGATGATCTTATCTGTAAAATACTTGCCAATTGTTGTAGTTCTGCAGATTTTGGAGTCAGGTCAAGAACCGGATGCAGTCACTTGGAATGTGAGTTTGAAGAAATTGCATGTTATGTCTACAACTTGTGCCAAATGGTTTAAGAATAAAATTAAACCAGCCAATGTAAGGGTAAACTACAAGAGTATGTCAAGTGTTATAGATGATATTGCTGAGATTGGAGAAATTGGTGAGCAATTGAAAGATGTGTGCTTTAAGAAGGTTGTGAAGATGATGTACTCTGGTAAGTCTGACAGTCAAAGAATGTCGACAAGGAGGTGGGAGGTTATTGAAATAGCATATATTAATCGAGCAACCCTTTGGCACTAGTTCTGTACTCCGGTAGCAAAAATTGGTTGTATTCACGACGAGATGAAGATGAACAGTTTTAAGGTGATGTTCGTAAATTTCAGACAGAATTTTCAGCAGCAAATGTGGCAATTTTTGCCATGGCGATGGAAAGATTGGCTTGAAGATATCTTCAAATTGCACTTATTTCATGGCACTGTTAAAATTCATGCTAGAGGTTTTGTGTTGACAGATTGCAAATCTGCTATGCTTAAACTGAACATAGCAACTGGTAAAATTTTCGTGCAATGGAGTTTTCAGATATGTGTTTATTTGGTTGCAGCAAGAGAGTTGTTCGTTGGAGATGTTGCAAATGCACTCTTAGGCTGTGGAAATTTGGGTGCTTTTAATTAGGTTAATGTGTTCAGAGCTAATGTGTTCAGAGCTGTTCTGGGACTCCAGAAGACCAATCTTGTTCGAATCATTTTGTTTGTTGCTTCAGGGAGAAGAATTTATGTTGTGGTCAAAGCCAGTTCTCGGATTGACAAGTTTTCGAAGAGCGACATCATGGTTCACTCGTCCATTCTCTCGGCGAACTTAGCTAAACTGGGAAAGAAGGTAAAAACAGTGGAGTTGGCAGGTTGTGATTGGATTCACGTTGGTGTTATGGATGGTAGTTTCGTCTCAAACATCACAATTGGACCATTTGTGGTTGATGCTTTACGCCATGTAACAGATCCTTCTTTGAATGTGCCATTGATGATAGTAGAACCTGAACTGCGTGTTGAAGATTTTATCAAGTCTTTAACACTTGAGGACAAGTGTGCTTTGAAGGGGGAGAGTTTGTCAGAGACATTAGGTCGAGCAGTTGGTGGACGAATCAGAAACGACTGGTCATCCGGATTACTTAAGTCACAGCTAACGTCTAGCACGTGTGGCCATTCCGGATTGGTTATCAAGAAACGAGCATCCACGTCAGCTACCATATAGGCGGGAAAATATAGGAAATCTACATATAAATACCTGTACAATGTAATTCTCAAGTATCGAATACATTTTTCATAATCTTAATAATATCTTTCCTACTTTCTCTCTATTTCTTTCTCTCCGTGCAAGTCCTTCTCCCTCCATTCTTTCAACTTCTCTTTCTTTCTCTCCCTACAACTTCTTTCTCTCTCCTTTCTTTCAACTTCAAGATTGGATCTTGACACTCCCTTTAGAGATGACGACTCTAGGGACTTCAGAAGGGAGTCGGTCTCGCATGAGGGGGGATCTGGGGGGGAGGAGGATGCGATTTTAGAACTTCCGCTCAATCTTGTTACGAACAAAACACCGAGTGACTTACTATGCCTTGTTGGAAAAGTGTGTACTGAGAAGATAATCAATGGGCGAGCATTTCTAACCATGATGCGTAACCTATGGAGGCCACGAGGGGGGATGGAATGTTCGGATATTGGACGGGAGCGCTTAATGTTCATTTTCAAAGAGAATAGGGATGTTCAAAAGGTGTTAATGGATCAGCCTTGGTACTTTGACAGATGCATGGTGATACTGGCTGCAGTTCCTTCTACGTTACAACCCATGAAAGTCCCCCTATTCACCATGCCACTTTGGGTTCAAGTGCATGATCTCCCACTAGGAGGTTACGCTTTTGATGTTGCCCAGACGATCGGCAATATGTTAGGTGATTTTTTGGCGATGGATGATTCTGAGGACCTAAAAGGACTATTTATGAGGATTTGAATTTCCATGGACACTTGCAACCCTCTTGTAAGAAGTTGTAGCCCGTTTTCAGGATGGAACCGTTGTGCAGGTCTCTTTCCGATATGAACGCTTAGGCTCCTTTTGTTTCATGTGTAGGATGCTAGATCATATTGACCGTGACTGTGATCTGGCGCATGGAGATGACGAGGTGGCTTATTTACCTCTAGCTTATGGGGTTGATCTTAGGGCTGAGGCACGTAAACCTTTTACTTTATCGGTGGAGAGCAAGTCTCCGAACTTCGTATCTATGGAGAGATCTAACGTCAAAAGTAGTGCTAGTGGCTTGGTTGATGATGACATGATTTGGATGAAGGAGATTGATCATTCCCTTAGTAACGTGTCATTATCGAGGGAGGCTCGTAGTTCTCAAGCCCGGACTTCAGAAATGGTTGGGCTTCCACAGTCTCATGAACATAGTGAACCTACTGGGATTAACAGATATATCCCTCCTCCTCTAAGATTCAACGTCAATAGTAACATGGTTTTTGGGGCAGGGACATCAATTGCGGATTTAAGGGCGAGCAGTTCTGGACTGTTCCCAACAACACAACGATACAGGTCTCACCTACTGTGGTTTCTGGATCTTCAAAGGGGAAGGAAGTTGTGCAATCTCGTGTTGGGCACACCATTGCGGAGGAGTTTAGTTTGTTTCTTGGGAAGGACAATTCCAAGTTTGAGATGGAACAACTTGATACTCTCATGATGGAGGATCCAAAACTGGTGGAGATATGCAGGACAACATGGATGAGGAGACCTCGGCCTCAAACCAAAGCTACGGTGACATTGAAGGATATAGATGATGATGGTGTTTCGGGGAAACGTAAATCACAAGGTCTGGTGGGTGTTCAGGAGGCTCCGGCTAGCAAGCAGGTATAGCTTGTTTCTGAGGTTTCTGATGACAAACCTAGTAAGGCGGTGGCTACCCTGCAGCACTGCCAGCAGCAATGAATCTTCTGGCTTAGAACTGCCGTGGGTTGGGGAGTCTACGTGCAGTTTACCAACTTAGCAGGCTAGTCAAAGCCTGCAACCCCGGGGTGGTATTTCTTTCTAAGACTCGAGTGAAAGGGCATGAGGCAGAGATTATTAAATGGAAGGTGGGCTTTGAATATGGTGTGTTTGTCCCTTGTGAGGGCGAGGGCCGAACCAGAAGGAAGGGGCTGATGTTGCTTTGGAGAAACTCCTTGAAGATACATTTGTTGTCTTTCTCATTGCACCATATTGACGTGAGGGTAGAAGGTGCTTCTGTGTGGCAGCTAACGGGTATATATGGGTGGCCAGTGACACATGATCGTGTTCATACTTATGAACTTTTACGAACATTGAAAGACAGAGTGAAACTGCCATGGTTATGTCATGGCGATTTCAATGAGATTTTATTAATGACTGAAAAGAGGGGCGGACAAATCATTTCGAGCTCTCGGTTAAGGGCTTTTGCTAGTACAATTCAGTTTTGTGGTTTCTGAGAGGTGCACCAGGATGGCTTGCAGTTTACTTTGTGGAACGGGCAAATGGGACGGGACTCGGTGGAATGTAAGCTTGATAGATGTCTTGCTACGGACGATTGGTTTAAACTTTTCACAGCTGCTTGCACTACTGCAGATTCTAGAATACATTCTGACCACTCTCCCATTATATGCTTGGTCCAATCAATAGAGAGATACCGGCCTAGACGATGTTTTCGCTTTGAAATCATGTGGATGAGGGATCCTAGGGTGGAGGACATCATTCGCACAAGCTGGATGGATAGTTCAAGTTCTGACAGTTTCAAAGACAATGTGCAGACCTGTATTGACCATCTGTTGCAATGGGAGCGAGATGTATTTGGTAATGTGAGACAGCAGACTCGGTCTTCGGAAAAGGAAATTGGGATTCTTCAATCCCTTCTGCCTACGGATGCTTCCAGGGATAAGTTGAAGATATATTTGAGTGAACATGACAAATTGGTGCGTCAAGAGGAACTGATGTGGTTGCAGCGATCTGTTTGACTGGCTTGCTGATGGAGATAAGAACACTCGTTTTTTCCACCTTAGTGCGAAGGCTAGAAGAGAGCGGAACTAGATCAAAGGCATTTGGGATGCTAATGGTATGTTGATTCAAGACCAGACAGTTTTAGAGTCGACCTTCTGAGAGTTTTATATGGATCTTTTCACGTCAACTCCTGCCGTACAAGAGGAATCAATTTCTTTGCTGGTGCCGAGTAAGGTAACTGAGGCGATGAACTTTTCAGTTACGAAACCTTATGAAGAACATGATATTAAGGAAGCGCTTTCTCAAATGCATCCGAATAAAGCTCCTGGGCCCGATGGTTTTCCCCCAATCTTTTACCAGTAGTATTGGCATTTGGTGAAGCGTTCGATGGTGAAAGTCGCTCTTGATGTGTTGAACAATGGAAAGGACCCCTCAGATCTGAATGCCACTATTATTGTGCTTATTCCTAAAATCCAGTCTCTAACTTGTTGTTCTGATTTCCGGCCTATCAGTTTGTGTAATGTCATCATGCGTTTGATTACTAAGGTTATAGCTAATCGACTTAAGTGGTTCAGGAATGATATTGTGCATGAAAATTAGGGGGCTTTCATTCCGGGCCAGTTAATCATAGATATGGTTTTGTTGGGTTTCAAAGTTTTTCATTATCTAAAGAAGAAAACCACTGGTAAGCTGGATTTCTGTGTCTTAAAGCTTGATATGAAGAAGGCCTATGATAGAGTTGAGTGGCATTTTCTTGAGCGGATGATGGGGGCGCTTGGGTTTGCGCCTGGTGTGATTGAACTAATTATGAGATACATTAAAACGGTGTCGTATTCGGTCCAGGTGAATGGTTTCATTAGTTAATCTTTTGCGCCGACCAGGGGCCTTTGACAGGGGGATCCGTTATCACCTTTTCTATTCCTTTTGGTGGCGGAGGGATTAGGTGCTCTATTGACTGATGCTCATAGGCGCGGTTTATTTCATAGGATTCGATTATCGCGGGCTGCCTCTTCGCTCACTCACTTATTCTTTGTGGATGATGCACTTCTCTTCTCCAGAGCAAGTGCTGTGGATCTTGGTAATATCTTACGACTTATTGCTACCTATGAGCAAGCATCTGATCAACAGGTTAATCTTGGAATGAGCATTATAACTTTCAGCCAGAACGTAGAGTCAAACTCAATGGAACAACTTCGGAGTGCTCTGGGCTTTCGTTTGGATAATGGTCAGGAAAAATATTTGGGACTTCCGACCCTTATTAGAAGGTCTAAGAAGGAAATTTTTTCTATACTGGAGACACGGATGTGTGACAAAATAGGTACGTGGAAGGTGCGAACTTTGTCAAGAGCAGGGCGGGAGGTGATGATAAAGTCTGTGCTGCAATCTATTCCAACATACATTATGGGGTGTTTTGAAATTCCGGCAAGTACCTGTCATTACATTGAGCAGATGTTATGTGATTTTTACTGGGGTGGGGAAGGTGAAAATAAGAAGATACATTGGCGAGGTTGGGAAAGGTTATGTTGATCTAAGCGGAATGGTGGCCTGGGATTTTGAAGGCTTATAAACTTTAATCGGGCCATGTTAGCCAAGCAGGGATGGCATTTGCTCACATCTCCCCATTCTCTGGTGGCGACAGTACTACGTGCTAAATATTATCCCGATCAGACTCCACTTGACATTCAGTGTACTCCTTCTACAAGTTATACTTGGTGGAGTATGGTGCGTCCAAACTTGGATCAAAATACGTGCAAGAATACACGATCACACAAGTAATATCGTGATAAGTAAGATTGTCTCCATAGGGAATAGAGAGGGAAATTGTTTGCTAAGTACCAGATGATGCGTTCCTAAATCTTAAGCTAAGCGAAAGGATTGTTGGGTTGATGATCTAACACTATTACTACCAATAATATCGCAAAAATCTCAAGGTTGTCAATCTCAATCTTTTAACGATACTTCTATACTACAAACTCAATATCGTTATGAGCCTAAGTTTGTCAGGCCTAGATTCGTTAACAATATCAAGTTTCTTTGATTAACGTATGAAAGCTATGATCTAAACCAAGATGTCATCCTTGATCATCGAATAAGCATTCATTGGATCTAGCATAAATAAGAACTTTAAAAATAGAAGTAAACTTATAATCAAAGGAAATAGAAGTATCTTGATGAAACTAAATCCAACGTTGTTACGGAATTCTTAAGAACAATACAAGAACCTAAAACGAAATCTAAGAAAAATAAAGTTCTAGCTTGGAGGGTTCTAGTCTAAGCTCTCTTGATCTCTTTCTCCTCCTCTCCAAGTTGTGTTCTTCTGCCTTCCTACTCCCCTTCTTGTCCTTTGCCAAAAGTTGTGGGCCAACAAGCTTTAGACCAAGCTAAACGAGAAGTTAGGTGAGCATCTTCTCTTATCCCCTATCGAAGGCTAGCGTACGCTGGGAAGCCAACGTATGCTAGAGTTGCATTCTGCCCTTTTTCTTCTCTTTCTCTTCTTTTGGCTCAGATAAGGCCAGCGTACACTGGCTACACTGGCAAGCCAGCGTATGCTGGGTTCAGCTACTGCCCCTTTCCTTCTCTTGATCTTTAAGTCTTCACTCTTTGCCCAACTCATCGCATATGATCACCAATCTTTGCTCCGACTCCTCGAATGCTCCTAAACACCTACAAAAGACACGAAAATAACAGACAATCTTCTCCTTGACCAAACAAACAAAATAAAACAAAATGTAGACAAGACTCGACTTAACATCTCCTAAAACATGACGAAAACATGACAAACTAAAGCTAAATGAATGCATGTTCTCACATGCATCACACCCCCACACTTACTTCTTTGCTTGTCCTCAAGCAAAGTGCATCAGAAAACCAACAAGTGGTGCCATCAGAATTCAAACATTTATCACAAGATCATCCCCACGATCACACACATCACACCCTTGAGCATTATGAATACAAAATCCATAGACAATTATACCCTCAATCATTTAATCAAGTTTTCACACCTAGTGTTTCGGACTAGAGAGTTAACCACTCATAGGATAGGATTGATTTAAACTCACAAGTGTATGGTGGTCAGCTATCCTATTCTCGTGTGCACATTCGAGGTCTAAAAATGTTAAATTTCATACCAAAACATACTCGAAACAAAGTAGATCATGCCATAGGAGGAACTTTTATTGGGTTGTAATGGGGCTAAAGGTTAAGGTGGGAAGATAAAAGTATAGCGGTGATGGCTAAACCACTTAATCCGAGGGTTACATAGAAAGCTAACTCTCGACTATACTATACATTTCACCTTATCGTACTTATTCTCTCAACCCAAATTATCCACATCCTAAGGAACCAAAAAATACAGAATAAGTTGCTCACATTTACTTGTGCCTTTTTCTTTGTTTCCAACTTTCCACTTTTCCTTTGATTTCTTCTTTTCACTTTTCTCACTTTCCACAAGAGAATTTTTTTTCCTTTTTTCTTTTCTTATTTTTCTATTTCTATTCGTGTTTCTCTTGTTTTTCTTTTCTAACCCAATTTCGCACCTTTACTTAGCTATACTATTAGAAGAACCCCTACAAAGTATTCCCCAATGGTGTCCTAATCCCTCGAACTAAGCAGTTAAAGGTAGGTGGGGTGAAAAGAATTGGCTCACGGGTTTCAACTAATAATTCAACAAATAAGCTCAGGCTCAACAGGGTTATTGCAATGGATAATGTCGGGTTTTTGGCTCTAAGGCTCTAGGCTTTATAAAGATAGCCCTCGACACTCTCTATCTTATTGAGTTTTGCTAGGTAATCTTCAAACACTCTCATTGCTCAAACTATGCACACACCTCATGAATAAAATGAGAACTGGTTGTCCTCATCATTGGCTCAAAAATCTCATAAGGTCACTTGTTAATTCTATAGTCTAGTCTACCAAGTATAACGACTAGCCTAAATGAACGAGGATATAATTGCTTATGTCTTAAAATTCACTTTGCTCAAGAGTGTTGAATGCATAATATGGAGTTTTTCCTATGACAAAAAGTTCAAAATTTCTGAGCATTTTTTTCATCATTTGCAAAAGACTCTAACACACTTCAATCAAAAACACAAAACACATACAATATAGACTCGATCACATGCATAAAACAAAATAACAAAAGGCACAGGCACAGCAAGATCAAACTACATAACATAAAGGCACAGGCACAGCAAGATCAACATAAATAACATAAAATAAAACACACACAAAATAACATAACATAAAACACACACAATGCACCCCCACACTTAGAAGACACATTGTCCTCAATGTGTGAAGATAAAAATGCATAACAAAAGATGAAAACAAACATAAGAAAGACAATGATAATAAGACAATTAAAAATAAAAACTAAACAAGAATAAGGAGAAGAAGAAGCCTGTGATCATTGGTCCGGTGGTAGTTGGAAGTTATTCCAGAGCCATTCCCATTTAGCTGCACAGTTGCATCGCGAGCTGCTAGTTGGTCGCAAAGATCTTCTTGGTCCACATGGTACTGCTCCTAGCGCTCTGATTATTCATTGGCCAAGGTCTCTACCTGGTACTTCAATTCATCTATGTGCTCGATCAACGTCTCTATTTTGTTTTCCAAGTAATCAATATGCTCGGACAAGTCGTTGATGTCTTCTTGGTATTCTGGCCTTTGTGCATTGTCTCCTTCGTGAAGTTGGTCTTAAACTAACTTGCAATCCTCCCATTTGATGAATTCATAGGAGGTGACACCGTCCTTATCGATCTTTGAAACGAGATGCCAAGATACCAATTTATCAATATTGATCTTACCACATGAGACTTTTGTGTCAAGAGCATCATAACCTGGAAGAAATTTTGGCACCAAAACATGGACAAGAGTACCAAGACTAAAGTTCTTGGGTTTTGGTAATTGGAGCGTACGAGAGATAACATCACAAATTAATGCAAATGTACTAAACGGATTTCTCTTATGAATGCAATGCAATTGGTATAATTAGCTTCTTGTGACCCAACCAGCTTGATGTTGACCACTAAAGCTACAGCTTATAAAACGATGTAAAATGCTATAGGTCAAATCCACTATAAAGATGGATGGGGCTTGTGCCTTAAAGCGCGGAAAACCAGACAGACTATAGACAGTGATAGTATCCTCAGAATTAATGTCCACTTTCTTATCCTCGTCCTTAAGTTCTAGTACTTCCATGAGTAGGTCACTAACTATGGTAACACAACTCGACAATGACCGTGCAGAAAAATTCTAACACAACTTGAGGGTCAATGTCAAAAGATAAACCAGAAATCCTTGTCCAACCTACGCAATCTAATGCTTCATGCACTTCGTGTTCAATGCCTAACATTTGCATGCATTCCCAATCAATTACCTAATGAATAAAAACAAAGCAATTTTTAAATTTAGTATACCTGTCACCCTCCCAATCATTTAAGATTGGGAAAGGTGCACCATACCTTTTTGCCATGTCACCAGGTTGATGGGGTTGAGAGGAAGAACCTGAGGCTTCACTGGTTGCTGTGCGTTATCACTTGGATTCACGAGAAGTTGAGGCCTTGGGTGCCATTAAAGAATTGGTGCTCGACAGTTTTGATGGGATGATCGATTCGAAGGCCTCTGCAAGGAGAAAAAAGCCCAGTCATTGGATTATGATATCGTTGACAGACGAACTCGAATTTTGCAAAATAAGATCAAATTAGGGTAGGTTTTTGTTCTTGGAGGGAATTGGAGTAATTTGAAGGAAGGGAGAAATGAGGGCAGAAGAAGGGGAAGTTGGGGTTTTAACCCTGATTTCCCGAGGGCCAGCGTATGTTGGGAAGCCAGCATATGCTGGGGTTAACTTCTGCCCGTTTAGTCCTTTTTTCCTCAAACTTGGCCAGCATACGCTGGTAAGCCAGCATACGATGGAGTACGATTCTGTCCCTTTCATGTTTTTGCTCCCAAATAAGCTGTTATCTGTAGAACTGACAAAATGACATATTTTTTTAGGATAACCATATATACATTCCCCTAGAAACCCACAAATTTAGGGAAACTCGGATGAGTGACTCAAAATTCAAAAAGATTGAGTGAAGAAGAAAGATGTAGTTCTAAGTTAATGTCGTTAGCTTGATGGTAGTAAGGTCTTACTGAACTGCATCGGCAAGATCAACATGGGATTTTAATTTGTCAAATTGATCACCAAGATACGCCTTCAAATATTGCCCATTGACCTTGAACTCTATTCTTGTGTTGTCATCACGAATTTGGATAGCACTATACGAAGAAACTTCAACAACACTATATGGACCAGTCTATCGGGACTTAAGCTTTCCTGGAAAAAGCTTGAGGCGCAAATTATACAATAATACCTGTTGACCAATAGAAAACTCTCGGCGGAGAATCTTCTTATCATGCAACCTCTTTGTTCGTTCCTTGTAGAATCTTGCATTATTATAAGCATTTAGGCAAAACTCCTCCATAGCTTCAAGTTGCAACATTCTTTTCTTGCCAGCCTTCTCAAGGTTTAGATTTAACCGACGGAGAGCCCAATAAACCTTGTTTTCTAGCTCGACTGGAAGGTGGCATGCCTTCCCATAGATCAGTTGGTAAGGAGACATACCTATCGGTGTCTTGTAGGCTGTTCTATAAGCCCATAATGCATCGTCCAGCTTGCTGGACCAATCTTTCTGTGATGGGTTGACAGTAGCCTCTAAGATTCTCTTTATTTCTCGATTAGAGACTTCAACCTATCCACTGGTCTGAGGGTGGTAAGCTGTAGCTATCTTATGTGTAACTCCATACCTTGCTAGTGCATTGGCTAATAAGTTGTTGCGAAAATGTTTGCCACCATCGCTGATAAAGATCTTTGGAGTACCAAACCTATTGAATATGTTCTTCTGAAGAAACTTGATCACCGCCTTAGAATTATTGGTCAGAAGTGCGACAGTTTCTACCCATTTTGAAACATAATCCACTGCAAGAAGAATATAAAGATTTCGATCAGATAAGACAAATGGACCCATGAAATCTATACCCCACATGTCGAATATCTGGACATCCATGATGCCCGTCTGTGGCATCTCGTGACGACGAGAAATGTTTCCTATTTGTTGACAGCGATCACACTTTCGCACAAACTCGGTAGTGTCTTTAAAGAGCATGGGCCAATAGAAACCACATTGCAACACCTTGGCCACTGTGCGTTCTCCTGCGAAGTGACCACCATAAGGAGAGTTATGACAGTGGTGTAGAATTAGTTCTTGCTCTTCTTAAGGTACACATCTTCTCAGTAATTGATCTTTCCCTTGCTTGAACATGTATGGTTCATCCCACACATAGTACTTAACATCACGCAAAAACCTTTTCTTCTTGTCAGAAGATATGTTAGGAGGCATAATGTTGCTTACAAGGTAATTCACATTGTCAGCATACCATGGAATGGAAATGACCTCTAACACATACAACTGCTCATCTGGAAAAAATTCATTGATAGGAGGAGAAAATGTTACCGATGTGTGTTCTAGGCACGAGAGATGATCTGCAACTGAGTTGTCTGTGCCTTTTCGGTATCGAATCTCTATATCAAATTCTTTGAGGAGGAGGATCCATCTAATAAGCCTTGGCTTAGCATCCTTCTTGTTGAATAGGTAATGGATAGCTGCATGATCTGTGTACATTGTCACCTTGCTACCAAGTAAGTAAGCTCAAAATTTGTCGAGGGCAAAGATCACGGCAAGAAATTCCTTCTCCATTGTTGCATAGTTGATTTGGGCATCATCCAATGTGCGACTGGCATAATAAATGGCATGGAATCCTGTAGTTTTCTTTTGACCAAGCACTGCTCCAACAGCATAATCACTTGCATCACACATGATTTTAAACGAAAGCTTTCAGTTTGGAGATATGATCACTGGAGCCGACACGAATGCCTTCTTTAGTTTGGTAAAGGCTTCTTAGCATGCTTCATCAAACATGAACGGAGCTTCCTTCTCAAGCAACCTACAAAGGGGCTTGATTATCTTTGAGAAATCTTTAATAAATCATTGATAGAACTCGGCATGACCTAGGAAACTCTATATTCCCTTAACGATCAACGAAGGTGGTAGTTTGTCGATGACCTCCAGCTTTGCTTTGTCTACCTCTAGCCCTTTGCTTGATATCTTATGACCGAGTACCATGCCTTCTATCACCATGAAGTGACACTTTTCCCAGTTAAGTACCAAATTGGTCTCTTTGCATCTTTCAAGCACCTTACCCAAGTGTGATAAACATTCTTGATATTAATCTCTGAATACTGAGAAGTCATCCATAAATATCTTGATCTGCTGTTCCACCATGTCTGAGAAAATTGCCATCATGCAGCACTGAAAAGTTGTAGGTGCATTACATAAACCAAAAGGCATGTGACGGAAAGCAAATGTACCGTAGGGGCAAGTGAAGGTTGTCTTCTCCTGATCCTCCAGTGTAATGGCAATTAGGAGATACCCTGGATAGCCATCCAAGAAGCAGTAAAAAGTGTGCCCCTCCACCTATCCAGCATCTGGTCGATGAATGGTAGTGAAAAATGACCCTTCCGAGTTATCTTATTGAGCTTACAGAAGTCAATGCAGACTCTGTGGCCTACTACCATCCTTGTCGGTATGAGCTCGTTGTTGGCATTGGAAATGACAGTGATGCCTTCTTTCTTCAGTACACACTGCGTTGGGCTCACCTACTTTGAATTCGAAATGGGGTAAATGATACCGGCGTCAAGCGACTTGATAACTTCCTTCCTTACTACCTCCTTAAGATTCGGATTGAGTCTTCGCTGAGCTTCCACTGATGGGCTAAAGTCATCCTCTAAAATAATTTTGTGCTAACATAGTGATGGACTAATCCCTTTGATATCCCTGAGTGTCCATCCAATAGCTTCTTTGTGCTCACCTACCACCTTCAGAAGTTGCTCTTCTTGATCATGATCCAACGAGGCAGAAATGATTATTGGCAACTTTTGATCGTTGTCTAGGTAAGCATACTTGAGGTATGCTGGAAGGGGCTTGAGTTCTAATTTTGGTAGTGCAACGGTGGATGACTGCAACTTAAACCTTGGTGTGTCATCTAACTCCAACGATTCTGCCGTGCGCACCCATGCCACCATTTCTTTAGAATCTTCGATGTTTTCAACATCTTCCCACATCATTTCTTGCGCTTGTTCTTCTTCCTTTGCAGCTACAATCTCATCTACTATATTAATCCGGTAGTAGTCATCCTCCACAGATGGATACTTGGCTGCTTCAAAAATATTTAACACAACTTCATCATCACAAACTTTGAACCGAAGCTCACCTTTCTCTACATCAATGCTTGTCTTTCTGGTAGTCATGAATGGGTGACCAAGGAGGAATGGAACATTGCGATCTTCCTCCATCTCCATGACAATGAAGTCAACTGGAAAGATTAAAGTGTCAACCTTGACTAACACATTTTCCACAATTCTCTTTGGTCTGGTCACCGATCGATCAGCAAGTTGAAGGACAATTGAAGTGAACTTCATGTCTCCCAACCCAAGCCTTCTAAATATTGAGAATGGCATAAGATTGATGCTTGAACCAAGATCGATTAATGCTTTTTTGAATGTTTGGTCTCCAATAGTACACGGAATAGTGAAACTCCCAGTGTCCTTCATCTTTTGAGGCAATTCCTGACTTAAGATAGCGCTGCACCCTCTCGTCAATAAAATAACTTCAAAATCATCAATGCTCTGCTTCTTTGAAATGAATTCCTTGATCCATTTCCAGTATGTTGGCATTTGTTCAAAAGCATCAAGGAGCGGTATGTTGATATGAAGATTCTTGAAAAACTCCAAGAATTTGTGGTAGCTCGGGTGCATGACTTGCTTATCTACCCTTTGAGGAAATGGTGGAGAAGGATACTTTCTTTCATCTTTCTTCTCCGGTTGCCTCCTTTCTTCTTTTCCTCTAAAATACGTACCCAGCATCCGCTGGCCTTGGCTACTGTCTGTTTGGTCTTCTTTCTCAGATAAGCCTAGCATACACTGATTGGCTAGCATCCACTGGGTTTCACGGCTGTACCTCTCTTGTTTAGGTGTTGGCTTGTCTGCTTCAAAAAATGACTTATCTCCTTCTCTAATGATATGAGTAACGTGTAGCTCGTCTTCCTCCTCCGCAATTGTCTTCCTTGGTGGAGGATTTACTTGAGTCTTCACCATATTCTTCCCCAAGTCCAAATCACTTCTAGTTATGATTGCCTTACAATGCTCTTGTTTGGTGGGAGGAGCTTCGGTGTTGCTTGGAAGAGTGCCAGAGGGTCTTGCATTAAGTTATATTGCCAGCTAACTGATTTGCACTTCAAGATTATGAATGGTTGCTTCATGACTCAACACTTGCTTGCGCAACTCATCATCTCCTCGATGATCTTGCGGTGGTGGTCCTTGTTGCTGCCACCTTTGTTGATATGGTTGAAATTGTTGAGGTGGAGGGCCTTGTACATTCCCACCTTCGTAAGGTGGTCTTGGATATTGAGGTACCTACTGTCCTGCATTATTTTTCCATGAAAAATTTGGGTGGTTTCTCTAACCCGGGTTATACGTACTGGAATATGGATCATTATTCCTGTTAGTATTTCCCACAAAATTAACAGGCTCAATAATCAAATAACAAATATCCGTGTTATGTGGTCTAGTGCGAATTTTGCATACCTGAGATGCTGATGATCCTTGAACTAGTTGCGTAAGTGTTGCTACTTGCACTTTCAAAGTAGCTACTTCATCATTATCTTGTACACTAGCAACTCTTCTTCTCTCGGTTCATTCTCCCCAATCATGGTTGTTAGTAGCCATGGCTTCAATGATTTGGAAACCATCAGCTTCTGACTTGTCTGTCAAATTACCTCCAGCTGCTGCATCTAGGTTGACTCGAATTTGCAGCTCACATCTATTGTAGAATGTTTGGATGAGCATATATTCAGGTATCTGCTAATGTGGGCACTCGCGAAGTAGTCTCTTAAAGCGATGCCAAGACTCGTGCAACGATTCACCACCTAGCTGTTTGAATTGAGAAATCTTATTACGAAGTTGGGTGGTTTTACCTGGAGGATAATGCTTTTCCAAGAACTTGTCAGCAAGCTCAACCCATGTTGTGAAGGTGCCAGCTGGAAATACATCTACCCATTCTCTAGCATCATCTTTCAAGCTGTACTTGAACAGTCGATGCTTAATGGCATCGGGTGTGACACCATTATATTTCACTATCGAGCAATGATCTTTGAACTTCTGGATGTGCCTTGCTCGGTTTTCTGAGGGATAACCTCCAAATTGGTCTTATTGTACCATATTAATGAGGTTGCTCTTGATCTCAAAGTTGTTCGCCTCCATGATTGGATACTCTGTACTTGACCAAAGATCGGCAAGTTTTGGATGTGACTTATGTCTCATGGCGGTAGGAACATTGACTACTTGTCGATTGCCCATCTCTTCTATATGTAACTTTCTTCTCCTGATTCATCGAATAGTTCATTCAATCTCTGAATCTTGCTCAAGAAGAGGTTGGTTCTCACGACGAGTATTTGGCATTCACCTCCTGTACTTGTATGATACTATAACACTCAACAGAGAGGATCAAATGCGATAAGTAACAATAAAATTGTAATCAAACTTAGTCTCAAAATCAAGAACACTAGTTCCAATATTAACGAAAACAAATTCAACTTCTATTCCCCAGCAACGGTGCCAAAAACTTGGTGCATCCAAACTTGGATCAAAATATGTGCAAGAATACACGATCACACAAGTAATATCGTGATAAGTAAGATTGTCTCCACAGGGAATAAAGAGGGAAATTATTCGCTAAGTACCAGATGATGCGTTCCTAAATCTTAAGCTAAGCGAAAGGATCGTTGGGTTGATGATCTAACACTATTACAACCAATAATATCGCAAAAATCTCAAGGTTGTCAATCTCAATCTTTTA
>SOPF01019336.1:0-18632 GCA_012979155.1 Hypericum perforatum
TCCATTTCTGTGATGTCTTTTGAGTTTTATTGTGTTTTCCTTGGTCTCGTAGGTTTTGGAGTGCTAAATGGACGTTTTGGATGCGCCATGCTTCATCGAATACTATCGGGCCTGCTGGGAAGGAATGACAAACAACTATGGGCCGTTGGCTTTTGATGAAGATTGACCTCTGGTGACTAAAATGGTGATAACTTTCTCATACGAAGTCCAATAGAGACAAGTGAGTTCGCTTTAGAAAGATGACATCCAGGGCTACAACTTCATCGCAAGGGTCTTCGTCCATTTTGGAGTCTAAGAGGGTCAAAAACCATGTTCAAAGTTGGAGACCGAATCTGGCGATTTTCCACCCGAGTGGGCCAAACTTTGAGGCAAAATTTGGGCCCAAGATGAGTGCCTTAGCCAAAATTCTGTGGCTGTCACTTGAGAAAGAAAGAAGAGACTTGAGAAGGGTGTGACAAGTTAGATATTTGCTTGAGAGCTTTTGAAGAAAGAAGAACTTGAAGAACACCTCTTGAGTTTTCTCTCCTCTTAACTCTTTCAATACTTTTATGTTTAATTTACTTATGTTAAATAAAATGTTTAGTTTGTTCATAGCTATGTGTGAGTAGTAGTTTTGTGGGATTGGTGCTTATATGATTTCTAAGTAGCTAATGATCTAGAAAGGGAAGTTTTATTGCCTATTATTGTGTTCTAATCAGTAACCTTAATGCTTGGTTTTTCTTGATCACCATAATCATGATTATATTTGATTTAAATATCCGAGAGGAATTGAGATTGAATGATTGTTTGATTAGATGATTAATGATCTTTTGATGAGAGATCTCATGAGAAATTAGTTATCCAAAGGGTTATGCATATAATTGGTAATTGATATGACAAAATGAGTTTTTGGAGGCGAGAGAACATCTAATTCATTAAAATCATGTTAAGAATCAATTTAAACAATTTATTGCGAGAGCATGAATTTATTACCTTAGAAACACTCGGATCACAATTGAACTTTGTAACCCCTTTGTATCATTATGTTATTTGGATTGTTATAAGTACCTAGCCCATTTTTCTTAATTTGTTAGAATCGTTATAATTCGTAATCGTGACTTGTGCCTTTGATTGAAGTGCTTAAATCGTGACATGTGCTTTTGATTGAAGTGTATATTTTGTTTTGGAAATTGATTGTGTCTCTTGTAGTTAGGTGTCAATTAGTTACACTTAGAGTTAAGAATTGTCATCACCAATATCCAAACCATAGTCCTAAACTAGTAGTTAAGTTGAGTTAGCAGCCTATAACCAAGTCCTTGTGGGATGACTTTCTCGTACTTATCTTTACTGCAAGGAATGAGACACGCAAAAATCCTTCTCACCAATTGGCACCATTGCCGGGGACTTGAGGAATAGACGTTGAGTTTAGCTTGAAAACTAGGATTAGGACATTATTTTTCTTAGGTTACATTACGTTGCTTGGGTACAACGAGTGTTTGCATGCCCTTAACTCGATCCACAACCACTCCTCCTTTGTTTCTTGATGCAGACATAGCAAGGATAGAGAGGTTGTTACGACGAGAAAGAAGAGCTAACGAAAGGATGGAGAATCTGGCTCAACAAAGGGATAAGGCACCAAGAGATAACGTAGAGGATGGAGCTCCACGATGATCTTTGATGGATTATTCTAAGTTTACTTGGAAAGGGGCAAGATCGGGAGTTCAAAACTCACCTATACAAGCAAACAATTTTGAGATTAAGCTAGCTGTGATTCAAATGCTCCAAAACTCAGTCCAATTCTTTGGTTTACCAAGTGAGGATCCAAATGAACATATTTTGGATTTCTTGGAATTAGGTGATACCTTCAAGTATAATGGATTTTCCGAGGATGCTAAGAAGCTAAGGTTATTTCCATTTACTTTGAGGGACAAGACAAAGTTGTGGTATAAGCAGTTGGTTAAGACACCAATTGCTACTTGGGATGAGTTAGCGGATGTATTCCTAGAGAAGTATTTCCCATTTTCACAAACTAAGCAACTCGTTAAGGAGATTAATAACTTCCAACAATTTGAGAATGAGTCTTTCAGTGAAGCTTGGGATCGGTTCAAGGAATTGCAAAGGAGTTGTCCACACCATTGTTTGTGGGAGGAGTCTTTACTTCAAACCTTTTACTATGGTCTTGGACCAACTATGATGGGGACGGTGGATGCAGCCTCAAATGGAAACTTTTTGAGAAAGGGAGTGGATGAAGCATACTATGTCCTAGAAGAATTGTCAATTACAAACCCTTTAAGGCAAAAGGATAGAGCAAAGCAACCAATGAGGGAGCAAAAAGGCTTTCTTAATCTTGATTTTGAAGACTCTATCCAGGCTCAATTGGCATTGTTGACAAAAAGGATGAATGATTTAAGCTTGAACAAGGTCAACACAGTAGCCGTTTTAACAACTTGTGAGATTTGTGGCAATATTGGCCATAAGATGGATCAATGTGCAATGATGAATCCACCCATGGAGCAAGTACATTATATTAGTGGCCAAGGCCAAGGAGCGAATAGGATGGGAAATAACCCGTATTCTTCCACCTATAATCTCGGATGGAGGAATCATCCCAACTTTTTGTGGAAAGGAGGAAATAGTGCAGATAACATGACACTTGGTCCTGATAAAGGACTTCCCCTACATGTACTGCAAAGAGCACCGCCTGGTTTTCAACCACGTGCTTACTTGACGGATAGAATGGGAGTTATGGAAGAGAAGTTTGAGAAAATGGATAAGTTTATGCAAGAAGTTGGTGGAGTTGTTAGCCAACAAGGATAGATCCTAAATGCAATAAATCAGCAAGGAAATAGGCAAAACAACTTGGAGCAAATTCTTAAGGGACAAGCTACTGCTATGCATAACATGGAAATGCAACTTGGAGAAATAGCAAGAGCAAGTTCCTACCAAAAATCTGATTCTCTTCCTAGTTCAATGGAAATGAATCCTCGAGGAAATGTAAATGCAATTTCCTTGAGAAGTGGAAAGGAGTTAGCTTCTCAAGAAGTGAATGAGAAAGCTAAGGAGAGTGAAGTGGTAACTCTTGACAAAGATAAGGAAGAAAAAGAAGAGTCAAGAGAGAAGGTTCCGCATGAAGAAGTAGTTGCGAAAGAAGAAGTGTATGTGTCACCACCACCATATATTCCTCCTCTACCATATCCTCAAAGGGTTAAGAGGAAGAATGGGATGGATGATAAGTTTCTTCAATTTATGTCTAAAATGAAAAACATCCAAATTAGTGTCTCTTTCTTAGAGATGCTTGATCAAGTTCCACACTACACCAAGTTTTTGACGGAACTCATCACGAAAAAGTGAAAGTGGGACAATGGAGAGATTGTTGCACTCACTGCTATGTGTAGCTCTCTCATCTCAAAAGATCTCCCGATAAAGTTGCAAGATCCGGGGAGTTTTACTATCCCTTGCTTTATCGGTGCTATAGAGTTTCCTAAATGCCTATGTGATTTAGGGGCAAGCATTAATTTGATGCCTCTTTCCACTTTCAAGAAACTTGGTTTGTGCGAGGTAAAGAATATGTCGATGCTTCTCCAATTGGCCGATCAAACCATTAAGAAGCCGTTTGGTATTGTTGAGGATGTCCTTATGAAGATTGATAAATTCATCTTTCCGGTGGACTTTGTGGTGCTAGATTTTATAGAGGACAAGAGTTGTCCTCTAATTCTTGGAAGACCTTTCCTCAACACTGCACATGCTTTGGTGGATGTTCACGATGGTAAATTGGTACTTTGGTCAGGGGAGGAGAAAGTAGAATTCAAGATGACAAAGGTCATGCGCCATCCTTTGGATGAAGGCACGTGCATGAAGATAGATGTTTTGGATGAATGTGTCCGTGAAGTGGAGAAGGAGATCCTCTCAAGCATTGAGGATATTTATGATGATGTAATTCCCAAGGAAGCAATATTCTGGGGAATGAATGAAAGGATCATGGAGATCTTTAAGGATGATTTCTTGGTGTTTGGAGATTCGTTTGATAATTGCTTGGAAAATTTGGATAGAGTTACGGAGAGATGTGAAGAAAAGAACCTTGTTCTCAATTGGGAGAAATGCTATTTCATGGTAGATGAGGGCATTGTTCTTGGACATAAGATATCCAAAGTTGGTATGGAAGTTGATAGAGTAAAGATGGAAGCCATAGAGAAGATGGCCGCACCGATTTCAGTTAGAGGAGTGAGAGCTTTTCTTGGACATGAGGGATTTTACCAATGATTTATCAAGAATGTCTCTCTGATAGCAAAGCTGCTGACTAACTTGCTAGTGAAGGAAGTACCTTTCAACTTTGATGAGCCTTGTCTTAAGGCATTTGCTTTGTTGAAGAAAGCTCTTGTCACAACTCCGGTGATTTTATCTCCAGATTGGACTTTACCATTTGAGTTGATGTGTGACGCAAGTGACATTACTTTAGGATGTGTGCTTGGTCAAAAGAAGGAAGGGAAGCTTCATGTGATTTATTATGCTAGTAGGGTGTTGGCGGGTTTCCAACTAAATTACATGAAAACTGAGAAGGAGTTATTGACGGTGGTCTATGCTTGTGACAAATTTTTTCCATACTTGCTTGGAATGAAGGTGATCATTTACATTGACCATGCTGCCTTGACGTATTTGTTCTCTAAATAAGATGCTAAGCCTAGGTTTATGTGATGGATTTTATTGCTACAAGAATTTGACTTGTCCATTAAGGATAAGAAAGGATTGGAGAATGTAGTAGCAGATCATCTATCTCGAATTGAGAAGAGTGATGGAATGGAGACACATGGACGAATTCAAGAAGAGTTTCCAGATGAAACTTTGATATCATTGAACAAGATGGATGTTCCTCGGTTTGCTGATATTGCAAACTACTTGGTAGGAGGAATTATTCCAAATGATTTGAGCTATCCTCAACGGAAAAAACTTCAATGAAATGCTCAATTCTACATTTGGGATGATCCTTATCTATTCAAGCGGTGCAATGATGAAGTGCTTAGACGGTGCATTGTTGATGATGAACTAGGAAATGTCTTAGCACAATGTCATAACACCCCATATTCAGGTCACTATAGAGCAACGAGAATGGTATCGAGAGTCTTTGAATGTGGGTTTTATTGGCCCAATATTTTTAGAGATGCTCGGACATTTGTTGCTCAATGTGATCAATGTCAAAGAACCGAGAATATTTCCAAGAGGGATGAGATGCCACAATCTGGAATCCTTGAAGTTGAACTCTTTGATGTTTGGGATTTAGATTTCATGGGACCATTTCCAACCTCCTATGGAAACAAGTACATTTTGGTAGGCATTGATTATGTGTCTAAGTGGGTTGAGGCTTGTGCTTCACCGATGAATGATGCTAAGGTAGTGATTCACTTTATTAAAAAGCTCTTTTAGAGGTTTGGCGTACCAAGGGCAATCATTAGTGATGGAGGTTCGCATTTTTGCAACCAACCATTTGAAGTTTTATTGAAACAGTATGGGGTGACTCATAAAGTTGCTACACCCTATCACCCTCAAACAAGTGGTCAGTTAGAACTCTCAAATCGGGAACTCAAGAAGATTCTTGAGAAGACACTAGGAGGAGTGAGAAAAGATTGGGCGAACAAACTTGATGATGCCTTGTAGGCGTATAGGATGGCATTTTGAATGCCTATTGGTATGTTGTCATACAAGCTTGTTTACGGAAAGGCATGTCACCTTCCAGTTGAACTTGAACACCATGCATTTTGGGCAATTAAGACCATTAACTATGATTATAAAAAGGTCAGTGAGCAACGGGTGCTCTAACTAGAAGAGTTGGATGAAATAAGAGCCATGGCATTTGAAAGTTCGCGCCTCTACAAAGAGAGTTCAAAGAAGAGGCATGACATCTATATTGTAAAGAAAGAGTTTAAAGAGGGACAATAGGTTCTTCTTTATAATTCTTGCTTGAGACTCTTCCCGGGTAAACTTAAGTCCAAGTGGAGCGGTCCATTCAAAGTTGTGAAAGTTTTTCCATTCGGAGCACTTGACTTGGAAGGAAGAGATGGAGAATTGTTTAAGGTGAATGGCCAAAGGTGTAAGATTTATCTTGGTGGCAATGTTAAGCGGAGTTCAGAGGTACAAGCCTTTACTTCCTCCGCAAGAAATTGAGAATTGGAACAAGTCAAGCTGAGGACTATAAATTAACATGTTAGTGTATTTAGTAGATAATTTTTAGTTTTAAGAGTTTGTGTCCTCTTTTACCTGCAAAGAATAAAGAACAGGATGTTTTGCAGTAAATATTTTCTTTTACTTAGAGTCTTACATGCTCGACAAATCCCAATCGACATTTCCCTAATCATTCTTCGTAGCCAAAGAATTTTTAAGACTTGAGCGCAGTGAAATGAATTATTTGAAGCACTTGAGAGGAACATCAAAGATGGCTTATTATCGAAGAATGAAAAGATTTGGATTTTGTCCTCAGTGCGGAAAATTAGAGCATGATGGAGAATATAGCAAGAACACTACAAACTCACAAGATGAGTGTACCACGTTACTCCGCCAAGACCCTGTTAAGCTATATGCTGAAAAGTTCGCTTGGCGAGGGAGTTTTGCATGGTACGCCATTCAGGAGTTATGTGAATTGTGAATTTCAAAGTTGAAGTTGTGACCCATGAACTTGGGGCATCTGGTTTTCAAGCTTTCCAGGAACGTAGCGTAAATAAAAGCCAAAAAAATTAGAATAATTTTGTTTTTCATAGTTTTAGTTCTTGTTGAAGTTTGTGTGTTTGCATGTTTGTATCTATTATCTTGATGAATTTTGTGAGTTTCATGTTTTCCAATTGAATTGATGGTTTGGTTTGATTGATAAATTCCTTAGAAGTGGATGCTAAGCTTGAGAGAAGAAGCTCAGGTCGTCCGAAACAGTATGCGTAGTTTGAAGATTGATTCTAATGTGTTTGGTTAAAGTTTGAGGGATTGCATATTTCATGTCATTTGTGTAGTTGCAACTTATGTATTTGAATGCTCATGCAAATTGCTTAGAAGAATCTTGTGTGTTTAAGTGTTCTTAGCACTTGTTATGTTGAAACTTGAGTGTTTGAATTCTTGCCTCTTATCTTGACGAAATTTGTAAGTTTTAGCATTGAGCCTTGAACAAGGATAATTCTGAGAAAAATTGGACAAGCCATCGAACGCCGGGTTTTGGCCATCGGACGCCGGTTTCATCAAGTTTGGGCAGAGATTTTTCGCACTTTAGCCGTCGGATGCTGGGTTTTGGCTGTCGGATGCCAGTTTTATCAAGTTTGGGTAGAGATTTTTTGTGCTTCAGCCATCAGATGCCGGGTTCTGGCCATCGGATGCTAGATTCGATTAGTTTGGGCAAAGGTTTTATAAGCAATGGGTGGCAGACGCTGGCCTACGGGTGTTAGACACTGATTTTGCCAAGTTTGGATAGAATTGTTTCACTTTGACACGGATGGCGGACGCCGATTTTCATGGTGGATGCCGGGTTTGGGTTTTTCAGACATAATTTTTTCTCAACTTATAAACACGTAACCCTTCATTTTCCTCTCACTTTTCATTCAAACAAAGATTGAACTCTCGTGACTATAATAGTGATAACTTTTGCATAAGGAGTCCAATAGAGGCAAGTGAGTTGGCATTGTAAAGAAGACATCTAGGGCTACAACTTCATCTATAAGGGTCTTCGTCCATTTCAGAGCTTAAGAGGGTCAAAAACAGTGTTCAAAGTCAGAGTCCGAATCTGGCGATTTTCCACCCGAGTGGGCCGAACTTGGAGGCAAAATTTGGGCCCAAGATGAGTGCCTTGGCCCAAATTCCATGGCTGCCACTTGAGGAAGAAAGAAGAGACTTGAGAAGGGTGTGACAAGTTAGATATTTGTAAGGAGTTAACTAGATTAAACTCAACTTTAACTTTCAATCCCACTCACTTTCATTTTGTAAGAAACTTGAAGATTTGCTTGAGAGCTTTTGAAGAAAGAAGAACTTGAAGAACACCTCTTGAGTTTTCTCTCCTCTTAACTCTTTCAATACTTTTATGTTTAATTTACTTATGTTAAATAAAATGTTTAGTTTGTTCCTAGCTATGTGTGAGTAATAGTTTTGTGGGATTGGTGCTTATATGATTTCTAAGTAGCTAATAATCTAGAAAGGGGAATTTTAATGCCTATTATTGTGTTCTAATCAATAACCTTAATGCTTGATTTTGTTTGATCACCATAATCATGATTATATTTGATTTAAATATCCGAGAGGAATTGAGATTGAATAATTGATTGTTTAGATGATTAATGATCTTTTGATGAGAGATCTCATGAGAAATTAGTTATCCAAAGGGTTATTCATATAATTGGTAATTGATATGATAAAATGAGTTTTTGGAGGCGAGAGCACATCTAATTCATTAAAATCGTGTTAAGAATCAATTTAGACAATTTATTGCGAGAGCATGAATTTGTTGCTTTAGAAACACTCGGATCACAATTGAACTTTGTAACCCCTTTATATCATTATGTTGTTTGGATTGTTATAAGTACCTAGCCTATTTTTCTTAATTTGTTAGAATCGTTATAATTCGTAATCGTGACTTGTGCCTTTGATTGAAGTGCTTAAATCGTGACATGTGCTTTTGATTGAAGTGTATATTTTGTTTTGGAAATTGATTGTGTCTCTTGTAGTTAGGTGTCAATTAGTTACACTTAGAGTTAAGAATTGTCATCACCAATATCCAAACCATAGTCCTAAACTAGTAGTTAAGTTGAGTTAGCAGCCTATAACCAAGTCCTTGTGGGATGACTTTCTCGTACTTATCTTTACTGCAAGGAATGAGACACGCAAAAATCCTTCTCACCAATTGGCACCATTGCCGGGGACTTGAGGAATAGACGTTGAGTTTAGCTTGAAAACTAGGATTAGGACATTATTTTTCTTAGGTTACATTACGTTGCTTGGGTACAACGAGTGTTTGCATGCCCTTAACTCGATCCACAACCACTCCTCCTTTGTTTCTTGATGCAGACATAGCAAGGATAGAGAGGTTGTTACGACGAGAAAGAAGAGCTAACGAAAGGATGGAGAATCTGGCTCAACAAAGGGATAAGGCACCAAGAGATAACGTAGAGGATGGAGCTCCACGATGATCTTTGATGGATTATTCTAAGTTTACTTGGAAAGGGGCAAGATCGGGAGTTCAAAACTCACCTATACAAGCAAACAATTTTGAGATTAAGCTAGCTGTGATTCAAATGCTCCAAAACTCAGTCCAATTCTTTGGTTTACCAAGTGAGGATCCAAATGAACATATTTTGGATTTCTTGGAATTAGGTGATACCTTCAAGTATAATGGATTTTCCGAGGATGCTAAGAAGCTAAGGTTATTTCCATTTACTTTGAGGGACAAGACAAAGTTGTGGTATAAGCAGTTGGTTAAGACACCAATTGCTACTTGGGATGAGTTAGCGGATGTATTCCTAGAGAAGTATTTCCCATTTTCACAAACTAAGCAACTCGTTAAGGAGATTAATAACTTCCAACAATTTGAGAATGAGTCTTTCAGTGAAGCTTGGGATCGGTTCAAGGAATTGCAAAGGAGTTGTCCACACCATTGTTTGTGGGAGGAGTCTTTACTTCAAACCTTTTACTATGGTCTTGGACCAACTATGATGGGGACGGTGGATGCAGCCTCAAATGGAAACTTTTTGAGAAAGGGAGTGGATGAAGCATACTATGTCCTAGAAGAATTGTCAATTACAAACCCTTTAAGGCAAAAGGATAGAGCAAAGCAACCAATGAGGGAGCAAAAAGGCTTTCTTAATCTTGATTTTGAAGACTCTATCCAGGCTCAATTGGCATTGTTGACAAAAAGGATGAATGATTTAAGCTTGAACAAGGTCAACACAGTAGCCGTTTTAACAACTTGTGAGATTTGTGGCAATATTGGCCATAAGATGGATCAATGTGCAATGATGAATCCACCCATGGAGCAAGTACATTATATTAGTGGCCAAGGCCAAGGAGCGAATAGGATGGGAAATAACCCGTATTCTTCCACCTATAATCTCGGATGGAGGAATCATCCCAACTTTTTGTGGAAAGGAGGAAATAGTGCAGATAACATGACACTTGGTCCTGATAAAGGACTTCCCCTACATGTACTGCAAAGAGCACCGCCTGGTTTTCAACCACGTGCTTACTTGACGGATAGAATGGGAGTTATGGAAGAGAAGTTTGAGAAAATGGATAAGTTTATGCAAGAAGTTGGTGGAGTTGTTAGCCAACAAGGATAGATCCTAAATGCAATAAATCAGCAAGGAAATAGGCAAAACAACTTGGAGCAAATTCTTAAGGGACAAGCTACTGCTATGCATAACATGGAAATGCAACTTGGAGAAATAGCAAGAGCAAGTTCCTACCAAAAATCTGATTCTCTTCCTAGTTCAATGGAAATGAATCCTCGAGGAAATGTAAATGCAATTTCCTTGAGAAGTGGAAAGGAGTTAGCTTCTCAAGAAGTGAATGAGAAAGCTAAGGAGAGTGAAGTGGTAACTCTTGACAAAGATAAGGAAGAAAAAGAAGAGTCAAGAGAGAAGGTTCCGCATGAAGAAGTAGTTGCGAAAGAAGAAGTGTATGTGTCACCACCACCATATATTCCTCCTCTACCATATCCTCAAAGGGTTAAGAGGAAGAATGGGATGGATGATAAGTTTCTTCAATTTATGTCTAAAATGAAAAACATCCAAATTAGTGTCTCTTTCTTAGAGATGCTTGATCAAGTTCCACACTACACCAAGTTTTTGACGGAACTCATCACGAAAAAGTGAAAGTGGGACAATGGAGAGATTGTTGCACTCACTGCTATGTGTAGCTCTCTCATCTCAAAAGATCTCCCGATAAAGTTGCAAGATCCGGGGAGTTTTACTATCCCTTGCTTTATCGGTGCTATAGAGTTTCCTAAATGCCTATGTGATTTAGGGGCAAGCATTAATTTGATGCCTCTTTCCACTTTCAAGAAACTTGGTTTGTGCGAGGTAAAGAATATGTCGATGCTTCTCCAATTGGCCGATCAAACCATTAAGAAGCCGTTTGGTATTGTTGAGGATGTCCTTATGAAGATTGATAAATTCATCTTTCCGGTGGACTTTGTGGTGCTAGATTTTATAGAGGACAAGAGTTGTCCTCTAATTCTTGGAAGACCTTTCCTCAACACTGCACATGCTTTGGTGGATGTTCACGATGGTAAATTGGTACTTTGGTCAGGGGAGGAGAAAGTAGAATTCAAGATGACAAAGGTCATGCGCCATCCTTTGGATGAAGGCACGTGCATGAAGATAGATGTTTTGGATGAATGTGTCCGTGAAGTGGAGAAGGAGATCCTCTCAAGCATTGAGGATATTTATGATGATGTAATTCCCAAGGAAGCAATATTCTGGGGAATGAATGAAAGGATCATGGAGATCTTTAAGGATGATTTCTTGGTGTTTGGAGATTCGTTTGATAATTGCTTGGAAAATTTGGATAGAGTTACGGAGAGATGTGAAGAAAAGAACCTTGTTCTCAATTGGGAGAAATGCTATTTCATGGTAGATGAGGGCATTGTTCTTGGACATAAGATATCCAAAGTTGGTATGGAAGTTGATAGAGTAAAGATGGAAGCCATAGAGAAGATGGCCGCACCGATTTCAGTTAGAGGAGTGAGAGCTTTTCTTGGACATGAGGGATTTTACCAATGATTTATCAAGAATGTCTCTCTGATAGCAAAGCTGCTGACTAACTTGCTAGTGAAGGAAGTACCTTTCAACTTTGATGAGCCTTGTCTTAAGGCATTTGCTTTGTTGAAGAAAGCTCTTGTCACAACTCCGGTGATTTTATCTCCAGATTGGACTTTACCATTTGAGTTGATGTGTGACGCAAGTGACATTACTTTAGGATGTGTGCTTGGTCAAAAGAAGGAAGGGAAGCTTCATGTGATTTATTATGCTAGTAGGGTGTTGGCGGGTTTCCAACTAAATTACATGAAAACTGAGAAGGAGTTATTGACGGTGGTCTATGCTTGTGACAAATTTTTTCCATACTTGCTTGGAATGAAGGTGATCATTTACATTGACCATGCTGCCTTGACGTATTTGTTCTCTAAATAAGATGCTAAGCCTAGGTTTATGTGATGGATTTTATTGCTACAAGAATTTGACTTGTCCATTAAGGATAAGAAAGGATTGGAGAATGTAGTAGCAGATCATCTATCTCGAATTGAGAAGAGTGATGGAATGGAGACACATGGACGAATTCAAGAAGAGTTTCCAGATGAAACTTTGATATCATTGAACAAGATGGATGTTCCTCGGTTTGCTGATATTGCAAACTACTTGGTAGGAGGAATTATTCCAAATGATTTGAGCTATCCTCAACGGAAAAAACTTCAATGAAATGCTCAATTCTACATTTGGGATGATCCTTATCTATTCAAGCGGTGCAATGATGAAGTGCTTAGACGGTGCATTGTTGATGATGAACTAGGAAATGTCTTAGCACAATGTCATAACACCCCATATTCAGGTCACTATAGAGCAACGAGAATGGTATCGAGAGTCTTTGAATGTGGGTTTTATTGGCCCAATATTTTTAGAGATGCTCGGACATTTGTTGCTCAATGTGATCAATGTCAAAGAACCGAGAATATTTCCAAGAGGGATGAGATGCCACAATCTGGAATCCTTGAAGTTGAACTCTTTGATGTTTGGGATTTAGATTTCATGGGACCATTTCCAACCTCCTATGGAAACAAGTACATTTTGGTAGGCATTGATTATGTGTCTAAGTGGGTTGAGGCTTGTGCTTCACCGATGAATGATGCTAAGGTAGTGATTCACTTTATTAAAAAGCTCTTTTAGAGGTTTGGCGTACCAAGGGCAATCATTAGTGATGGAGGTTCGCATTTTTGCAACCAACCATTTGAAGTTTTATTGAAACAGTATGGGGTGACTCATAAAGTTGCTACACCCTATCACCCTCAAACAAGTGGTCAGTTAGAACTCTCAAATCGGGAACTCAAGAAGATTCTTGAGAAGACACTAGGAGGAGTGAGAAAAGATTGGGCGAACAAACTTGATGATGCCTTGTAGGCGTATAGGATGGCATTTTGAATGCCTATTGGTATGTTGTCATACAAGCTTGTTTACGGAAAGGCATGTCACCTTCCAGTTGAACTTGAACACCATGCATTTTGGGCAATTAAGACCATTAACTATGATTATAAAAAGGTCAGTGAGCAACGGGTGCTCTAACTAGAAGAGTTGGATGAAATAAGAGCCATGGCATTTGAAAGTTCGCGCCTCTACAAAGAGAGTTCAAAGAAGAGGCATGACATCTATATTGTAAAGAAAGAGTTTAAAGAGGGACAATAGGTTCTTCTTTATAATTCTTGCTTGAGACTCTTCCCGGGTAAACTTAAGTCCAAGTGGAGCGGTCCATTCAAAGTTGTGAAAGTTTTTCCATTCGGAGCACTTGACTTGGAAGGAAGAGATGGAGAATTGTTTAAGGTGAATGGCCAAAGGTGTAAGATTTATCTTGGTGGCAATGTTAAGCGGAGTTCAGAGGTACAAGCCTTTACTTCCTCCGCAAGAAATTGAGAATTGGAACAAGTCAAGCTGAGGACTATAAATTAACATGTTAGTGTATTTAGTAGATAATTTTTAGTTTTAAGAGTTTGTGTCCTCTTTTACCTGCAAAGAATAAAGAACAGGATGTTTTGCAGTAAATATTTTCTTTTACTTAGAGTCTTACATGCTCGACAAATCCCAATCGACATTTCCCTAATCATTCTTCGTAGCCAAAGAATTTTTAAGACTTGAGCGCAGTGAAATGAATTATTTGAAGCACTTGAGAGGAACATCAAAGATGGCTTATTATCGAAGAATGAAAAGATTTGGATTTTGTCCTCAGTGCGGAAAATTAGAGCATGATGGAGAATATAGCAAGAACACTACAAACTCACAAGATGAGTGTACCACGTTACTCCGCCAAGACCCTGTTAAGCTATATGCTGAAAAGTTCGCTTGGCGAGGGAGTTTTGCATGGTACGCCATTCAGGAGTTATGTGAATTGTGAATTTCAAAGTTGAAGTTGTGACCCATGAACTTGGGGCATCTGGTTTTCAAGCTTTCCAGGAACGTAGCGTAAATAAAAGCCAAAAAAATTAGAATAATTTTGTTTTTCATAGTTTTAGTTCTTGTTGAAGTTTGTGTGTTTGCATGTTTGTATCTATTATCTTGATGAATTTTGTGAGTTTCATGTTTTCCAATTGAATTGATGGTTTGGTTTGATTGATAAATTCCTTAGAAGTGGATGCTAAGCTTGAGAGAAGAAGCTCAGGTCGTCCGAAACAGTATGCGTAGTTTGAAGATTGATTCTAATGTGTTTGGTTAAAGTTTGAGGGATTGCATATTTCATGTCATTTGTGTAGTTGCAACTTATGTATTTGAATGCTCATGCAAATTGCTTAGAAGAATCTTGTGTGTTTAAGTGTTCTTAGCACTTGTTATGTTGAAACTTGAGTGTTTGAATTCTTGCCTCTTATCTTGACGAAATTTGTAAGTTTTAGCATTGAGCCTTGAACAAGGATAATTCTGAGAAAAATTGGACAAGCCATCGAACGCCGGGTTTTGGCCATCGGACGCCGGTTTCATCAAGTTTGGGCAGAGATTTTTCGCACTTTAGCCGTCGGATGCTGGGTTTTGGCTGTCGGATGCCAGTTTTATCAAGTTTGGGTAGAGATTTTTTGTGCTTCAGCCATCAGATGCCGGGTTCTGGCCATCGGATGCTAGATTCGATTAGTTTGGGCAAAGGTTTTATAAGCAATGGGTGGCAGACGCTGGCCTACGGGTGTTAGACACTGATTTTGCCAAGTTTGGATAGAATTGTTTCACTTTGACACGGATGGCGGACGCCGATTTTCATGGTGGATGCCGGGTTTGGGTTTTTCAGACATAATTTTTTCTCAACTTATAAACACGTAACCCTTCATTTTCCTCTCACTTTTCATTCAAACAAAGATTGAACTCTCGTGACTATAATAGTGATAACTTTTGCATAAGGAGTCCAATAGAGGCAAGTGAGTTGGCATTGTAAAGAAGACATCTAGGGCTACAACTTCATCTATAAGGGTCTTCGTCCATTTCAGAGCTTAAGAGGGTCAAAAACAGTGTTCAAAGTCAGAGTCCGAATCTGGCGATTTTCCACCCGAGTGGGCCGAACTTGGAGGCAAAATTTGGGCCCAAGATGAGTGCCTTGGCCCAAATTCCATGGCTGCCACTTGAGGAAGAAAGAAGAGACTTGAGAAGGGTGTGACAAGTTAGATATTTGTAAGGAGTTAACTAGATTAAACTCAACTTTAACTTTCAATCCCACTCACTTTCATTTTGTAAGAAACTTGAAGATTTGCTTGAGAGCTTTTGAAGAAAGAAGAACTTGAAGAACACCTCTTGAGTTTTCTCTCCTCTTAACTCTTTCAATACTTTTATGTTTAATTTACTTATGTTAAATAAAATGTTTAGTTTGTTCCTAGCTATGTGTGAGTAATAGTTTTGTGGGATTGGTGCTTATATGATTTCTAAGTAGCTAATAATCTAGAAAGGGGAATTTTAATGCCTATTATTGTGTTCTAATCAATAACCTTAATGCTTGATTTTGTTTGATCACCATAATCATGATTATATTTGATTTAAATATCCGAGAGGAATTGAGATTGAATAATTGATTGTTTAGATGATTAATGATCTTTTGATGAGAGATCTCATGAGAAATTAGTTATCCAAAGGGTTATTCATATAATTGGTAATTGATATGATAAAATGAGTTTTTGGAGGCGAGAGCACATCTAATTCATTAAAATCGTGTTAAGAATCAATTTAGACAATTTATTGCGAGAGCATGAATTTGTTGCTTTAGAAACACTCGGATCACAATTGAACTTTGTAACCCCTTTATATCATTATGTTGTTTGGATTGTTATAAGTACCTAGCCTATTTTTCTTAATTTGTTAGAATCGTTATAATTCGTAATCGTGACTTGTGCCTTTGATTGAAGTGCTTAAATTGTGACATGTGCTTTTGATTGAAGTGTATATTGTGTTTTGGAAATTGATTGTGTCTCTTGTAGTTAGGTGTCAATTAGTTACACTTAGAGTTAAGAATTGTCATCACCAATATCCAAACCATAGTCCTAAACTAGTAGTCAAGTCGAGTTAGCGGCCTATAACCAAGTCCTTGTAGTATGACATTCCCATACTTATCTTTATTGCAAGGAAAGAGACACATAAAAATCCTTCTCACCTGTACTCAAAGCTAATTTAATAGATAATGTAAGATAGTGTTTATCAACATGAGTGCAACTTGTCACATCTATTCAGATCAAGAGATGTTCTTGACCTATATTCCAATTACCACTTAAAAGATGTTTGTGAATAACTCTACAATTTCTAGGATCCTCGATTTGGTTAAGGTTATCTTAAAGCTAACCTTGGGCAAGAAGCTGACCATTAAACATGTGTTGCATGTTTCAGTCTTCTTGTTACGCAAAGTTGAATGGAAACTTATATTTGAGGTTGATATGTTTATACTAATAAAATAGGTCAATCCATTGGAAAGAGTTACCTAGAAAAGAGGTTGTTGAAGATGAATATAATAACAGTATTTTGCACTTTTGACAGTAAAAATAAAGTTAATAATTCTTATTAGTTTGCCGAGTAATCAAATTTATGGCATAATAGATTAGGATATGTAATTTAAACTCGCTAAAAAAATTTGTAAGCTTCAATTTATTACCAAACCTAGAGTTCAACCTAAATAATAAATGTATAGTATGTGTAGAGGCAAAATGGCCAAAGTACCTTTTCATTCAGTAGAAAAAGATACCATGGCTTAAGAGTTAATTTATATCAACATCTGTGATATGAAATAATGAAAAAAATTATCATATTTATTGAAAATTGCACAAGATATAGTTACACATATCTTCAAAAGATATCAAAATGAGGTTGAGATTCAACTTAGTGATAAAATCAAAATAATTCAAAGTGATAGAGAAGGAAAATATGTAGCTCTATCTGAGGAATTCTGCCATCAAAATGGCATTATCCATAAAATGATTACTTTATACTTACCCTAATCAAGTAGAAAAGAAATTCCTTGTACCACATAGAATAAAATACATTCTTTTTTCAAAAATATAAAGAATTCTTCCATGTTGGTTTAACACTAAAGTTCCTCCTAAAGAGTTGACAATGCTTACTATAAGGATGGTGTGAATCATCATCCAAGCATGAGTACAAGCACATCCATGCCCACGCCTATGCCATGTACAAAGAGGTGTGATGGCTAGAACACTCCCAAAAGATTACACCAAGAAGGGGTGTGATGGAGAAAGACTAAGCCATAGTCCGGAAAGAATCATGAGCAAATCTACAAAACCATCTAGATACTTCTGAGAATGCACATCATGTTGGCCATATGGTATGACTTTTCGAACTCCAACCTCCAACACCTATGAATTGACCTCTCCCTCATTTGCAAATTATCCAACAATTTACATATCTTAAGCATACTTGCTTTCTCCTCATTCTCTCGAGTTTAACAGTTTTGAGTATCTAAGGGTTGCTCAAAGCTTTGAGATTCATTGTGCAATGATCTTAATAGTTTTCTAGTCGTTGTATCTTGGGAACATTTGGCACAGCCAGTGCACACTAAAATCTACAAGACAATCTTGTCTTACAAAAAAAGAGTTCAACTCTTGCTTTGACTATACAAAATATCATAATCAACTACACCAAATCTGACAAATAACATAACTTTAAAACTCATATGAGCATCCCTAACTTGATTTTGACATGTAATTGCAACTAATTCCACTAACAAGTTAGCGTGAGGACCATCGCCCACTATCACTAGACAATAAAAACTGGACAGATTTTGTCTTTTCTCATTCAGGGTCAAACAAAAAATCCCATGGACCTCAAATTATTCAGTGATTAGTTGTCCAATGATAGTCGATTTAAAAAAAAGTAAATTAATATTTATTAACCACGAAAAGAAAAAAAAAATCCAGGTTTAAGACACGCAAGGTTGCACAAGCGCAACTGAAGCATCAGAATCTAAAAAGCTACCCATATGTAAAACTTAGGAATGTGAAAATCGTGAACCCATATTAAAAAAAAATAGGAGTATGTTGCGGCCATGAGCCTCCTTAAAACTCTAATCTTGTGGAAAAATTAACAGCAAGAAAAGGGTGCCAATATTCAAAAAGTGGATAATCATGTTAAGTTGCATCTAATAATAGTACTAACCCGACCAAAAAAACTAACGACTAATTAGTCGTGGGAGCACAAATTAATTTATTTAAGCCAATTAAAGATGGATTTAGACAAACTAACCACGAAGACATTTGTTACTTGCATAGAAAACCCAACAGGACCATAACATATCCCAAGTCCACGTGGCTGCTATGTCCACCAAAAAACACTGTTGAAAGTATTACGTGGACATACCATTTGTTTAACTTATGATAATGTTAACATTGTTATTTAATTTATTTATTTTAGGTAGGTTCATTTTTTATTAGTTCCTTTACTTAGTATGTAGAAGGGTCAAGTTGAACA
>SOPF01019347.1:0-17181 GCA_012979155.1 Hypericum perforatum
CACTGATGTGAGCTTGGAAGCGGGAAAGGCTCGGCTCTGTGATGTCTTCAAAATGGCATCCAATGCTCTTCTTTTTTCTCTTTTCGCTGCCCGCTGTTTTAGTGTGTTTTTAGGCTTTTGTTAGGCCTTTTCCACTTTGGTGTTTCGGTGTCTTGCTTTTTTAGCGTGCAAGTGAAGTGAGCTATGATGCGTTGGCCTGTGGCTGTGGTGTTGTTGCCCTCTCCCAAAGGGGAGAGAGAGCGTATCCTTTGTTTGTGCTTTGGAAGTTGGTTTAGCCTTTTCCGTGTAAGCTTTGTCGGCATCTAGGGCCCCATTAGCCCTTGTGTGATGTGTAATCTTTCTTGTGAAAATTAGACCTTTTGAGACTTTTCTTGTTCGGCCAGCTCTTTGATTCTGATTTTGTCTGGCGTGTGAAAAATATGCTTACTCGAGTTCGAGTCAAGTAACTAAATTTAAATTTGGTAGAAAATATTTTGATATCGTTCATGATTTGACTTAATTGTAACTTGGATCAATAAGGATACGTACATCCGAATACAAAGTGGTATAAAACATAGCATAAAACAATATTGTTGTAAGCGGATCAGAAAACAGAGGTGGTGCGTGCACGGACGATTGTGAGTATTGGCCTCAGTTGAGCTTTTTGGTGTGGTGGGGTGATCCACGTGAGAGAAAAAGTTAGGTATATTCACAAAGCGAAGAAGCAAACGGTCAGATGAGAGTCACATGGTGAGGGAATTCACATCTCGACGAATTGGGTTCGAGGCCATGGGTGGTGGTGGGGTTGGTAGGCAAATAGTGACAATTGGCAACACAAAAGAATTGCATGTGGTGGAGATCCCACCAAACCCCGGTATAGTATAGGATTGCACTTCACTTGCTTATTGTATCATGTGAGATGAGATATGATGGGATTTTATATCATTATGGGTGTCATTGGATTGGATCCTGACCTTAATAAAGAATTTCGTTAAGATCATACAAAATTAAAAAATTCTATTAATTTGTTTTGTATGGTGCGTGTCAAAAATGTAACAATAATAACTGAGCAAAGAGTATTTTTGTCATGTATTGTATTTTTTTCTCACTTTTTTTTTCTTCTTCTCTTTCCAATCCTCGTTCTCTTCTCATCTCACCCTCCTCTTTTCACCGGTGACAAAATTGACGACATCGGAGACAAAACCAACAACACTATCGACAAGCCTAACGATAACTAGCAGATCCAATGACGCTCTCGAAGAGACTCTCGTAGTATTGGAGATTAGAAATTTGGATCTGACTCTCATCTTTGTTCCCCTCGCTCGCCAACTTCGACTTGAAACGACGATGAAAGACGAGGCCGATATAGGACAATACCAAAGGAGGAGCACAATTCTGGTTGAGCATGACGATAGCAAAACAACTCGCATCCCATCAGAGTAGACATAGAGTCAGATCTAAATATCATCCACGACAACAACCTCTTTCGATATCTAAATGAAAGTGATTTATACTAAAATGGCATACTGGCTTATATCAAAATGACATATCCAATTATAAAGATTGATGAACTTACTGGTGAGATATCGACTCTAATCTCTTGGCTCATTGTCTTCATATAACATGTTATTCTGACCAACATAAATAAGTCATTTTGACCAACAGGAACACGCCATTTTCAGATTAACATGAGCACGTCATTCAGACTAACAGAAATACACCATTCATATTAAATACATCATGTCATTAGACCAACAACAACACACTATTTTTAGACTAACATAAATACACCATTGTTATAGTAACATGAATACGTGATTATAAAACAACAATACTACGACATTTAGAGTAACATTAATACGTCATTAAGACTAACAATAACATACTATTCCAACAAACAAAAATATGTTATTTCAACCAATAAAAACTTGTCATTCTGATCAGCACGTAGACTAAAACAATTAACATTTTGTCCTTGCCACGTGAGTTCTGTATGGTACAGGACAAGTGCGTCATGTACCAAACTCGTCGTATTTTGGTTCTAAATCGGACCTAAAAATTATTTGATTTAGTCCTCGAAGAAATATGGTTATTGGGTTTGTTTCATATCTCTTTGCAGAAAATCGTACATATTGAAAAAAATTGTAATTTTGAAGCGGTTAGATGGTTTGAATTGGGTGAAACCGAATGCTCACCTTTACATACAACTATCTCACCAGTAATGTAATAATCAATTAAGAATCTTCGTGTGATTAAAGATCCAGAAATATTCGTATTCTGTGGATTGTATTTTATTTTTATCCCATGGGTCGAAAGTCTCTAATTTTGATTGGGTCTAAACGAGGTTATAGATATAGGACCTCATTTGAAGATGGGGTCTTGAATAGAATATAAATCATATGAATTTTTTTACCATATCTTATCATTTGATTCTGTATCAATTAAATCATGATTAGACATTAATAATATATTTTATTACTTTTTACTTATAAATTTTAATAAAATTTGTTAAATATTATACAATTTGCTTCATAACATTGACTTTTTAATTATTTTTATTGATATACTAGATATTTCATGACAAATTTTTATATATTTAAATAAAATTTTATATAAAAAATCTCTTATTTTAATTTATGTACATAAATTTATAAGACCCTTTAAACCCTACACAAAAGAGTATGAGTTTGGTAATAGTTTTTTCCGTACATTCTATCATTGCGATATTTTGAACGTGGAGTAAAAAACTTGCGATCACACAAAGCAGATCTGTGGTGATATTATATCAACATTTTTTCCCTTGGCATTTGAAATAGATGGGGGCGGCCCAGTTAAATAACGATGTGATATTGGGCCCATTTCCTTTTTTTACATGGAAGAATCGATTGGAAATAGGAAACATTAAGTTTAGGTCCCTCGCGTTTGAGGAAATTTGTGTTTTAGCCACTGTATTTTTTTTTATCATTCAACTCTTCATGTTTGCGAAAAATGTATCTTTTAGTCCCTCTTACCAGAATCCGACGATGTCTCCGGTGAATTCGGACCTGACATTACCAAACTACCCTTGCCTTTAAAAAAATTGAAAACTCTTTTTTTTTTAAACAATCATCTTCTTCTTCCCACCCATCCATCTCTCCTAAGACCAAATACTAAGCCAAATAGAAAAGCCCTTCCCGTGCCTCCAATTTCCATACATAATCTCCTAATTAAAATCTCATCCTTCAACCCCTAATGATCATTAAGAACAAACACAAATCCATCCATCCTTCATCCCCTAATTATATCATCAGAAATAGCTCGCATTAATGTTGTGGAACTAAATTAAAAACCCTAGCAAACCGAATCACGCAACTGACGAGGAGGGAGCAAAGGGTTTAGCACATTGAGAATGAGAAATTAACCTTGAAACGCTGGCGCGAAGAGAATCCCTAGGGTTTCGGTTTCCAGAAGCTTCTAGAATTGAAGTCGGATCTTTCTTGGCGACGAAATTTGGAGCTCTGAATCGGAAGGTTTCGAAGTTTTTAGACCGTGGAGGACCAGGGCTCGATTTTTTTCCCTCCCTATCGAAAATAATGAAATCGTGGAAAAGATAATCAGAAACCTAACACGAATGGAGGATTTATGGGAGGAGAAGAGGGTTGCTCCTCGTGCCCCAAAGAAGTCCACCGTCGAGGGGGATTGAGGGAACTGATAAATACCTTGAGGAAGTCGAGGGCGTTGCTGTTACCGGCGGGAGGGTCAGGTGAGGAGAAGGGGGTCAAACTCGTCATCGGAGCTGTCATTTCTATTAGGGTTGAAGCAATTGTAGCGGTGGCAGCCTTTAAACAGCTTGTCGTTTGTCTCCTCCATGTAGCTTTGGACCATGTTTGCCAAGCATACGGAGGTCGGCTCGAACTCGGCATCCTTCGGGGCCGGGAATGACGGCTACTCGCAGGCAGCTGGCTTGTCCACAGTGGAGATCTTTAGCACGCTGGGGAACTGGTGGTTGAAGAGCCACTTCAGGCGAAACTTCAGAATCGACGGCTTAACCAAAACTTAAAGAGGACCGAAGTTTCAAAAAAAATTGAAATGGTTTCTAATGAGCTCGGGTTAGAGTTGGGGAGATTATTAGTACATTGAAGTCAAATCTAAAATGAGCGACTAATCAAAATTGGACAATAAGGAAGGGAGGAGAGAGAGAGGCTTGGACATGGAAGAGTAGAAAAGTCTATTTTTGGTTAACTTGTTCAATTGGATGTTGTTAATGTTTAATTAATTATGTGTTCTTCAGTGTGTTCTTGGTATTTTTGTGTGTTTATAATGTTTTAGAGGAAGAGGAAGAAGATGGAGAGAGAAGAGATTTATTTTTTTAAATGAGTAAGGGTATTTTGGAATGTCAGGTCCAAATTTGCCAGAAAAATTGTCGAATTCTGGCAAGAGGGGCTAAAATATACATTTATCGCAAACATGAAGGGTTGAATGATAATAAAAAAATACGGGGGCTATAACACAAATTTTCTCAAACCCAAGGGGCCTGAGCATAATTTTTCCTTGGAAATATTTAAACAAGAAAGGGAAAAGTACAATTTTAGTACATGTGGTTTCACAATTTTGACATATAATCCTATTGTTAGAAAATGACCAAACGAGTCATATGTTAACATTCTCGTTTCACTTTTAAGCTCGGGTTGCTTTCAAACTTAAATTCACTCTGAACCTAATCTTTTTTATATTTTAGTCTTGACTTATTTAGTATATTTCAAAATTTCCTATAGAAATTTTTTTCCCTCTCCCTCCCTTTTCTCCCCCTCTCCACCCTATCTTCCTCCTCCTCCCTCTCTACTCCTCCCTCCCTCTCCGCCCCTCCTCCTTCCCCTCTCTACCCTATCTTCCTCTTCTTCGCCTCTCCTCCTCCCCCTCTGCCCCTCCTACAACCCTCTTCTGGCCTTTCTTCAAAAGGGGAATTTTTGACATATACTAAATAAGTTGGGACTAAAATATAAAAAAGATTAGGTCTGGAGTGAATTTAGGTTCGAGAAGTTACCCAAGCCTAAAAGTGAAATGGGAATACTAACATCAAGACTCATTTAGTTATAATCAAACGATAGGATCTTATGTCAAAAATTGTGAAACCATCAATACTAAAATTATACTTTTTCTTATATTTATAGATACCAAGCAAGAGACTGTGATATAAGAACGCAAAAAATTAATGTACATATGTGATATCCCGTATATGTGAAAATGCTTAAGTGATTTGATTGTTACTATCTATACCAACAATGTGCACATTCTTTTCGGACACACATCCTGAAAGAACTTCAAGCTTAAACGTGATTGGCCGAAGATAGGATAAGAATGGGTGACCTCCTGGGAAGTATTTCAAGGGATAAAGCACGCTGAAAAGACCCGTGTTGGTATAGTGGAGGCAGTCAGTCAAAAATTAAGAGACGTTACAAGCGAGGGATTTTGGAACTGTTTGTATCTGGCGCGACGAAGACATCGTGTATTTAAGGAGGAGTGAATGTTATACCTCTATATTTATGTTGAAAATACCCGTGTTGATTAGTCGAGATAGTCAGTCAAATCACGTGCATTACAACATATTACCACAACCCTAGTTTAAGAAGAGCTAAGAATAAAAAATATCACTTCCCATCTCCAACAATCAGCGAATGAGGAAGGAGAATCCAAGTGGGGCAGCGAGGAAAGGTGGTGAGAGACGAGGATCTTCTCTTGTTTAAGGAGTTGCATAGACGTGAAAAGGATCGTGTCGCCAGCTTGCTCCAACCGGTGTCCGACGAGTTTGAGCCCAACTCCGGGAATCGTACACTCTATAAAAATACATCCGGCACGGATGGAACTGGTTACGAGCTGTTTGGTGAAAATGAGAAGCACCACTACGATTGGTAATTTTCTTTGTGATTTACCCTGTTTCTTGTTTCTTCTCAAACACGTAACTTTCAAAAAATTATTAAAAAAACATTATTTTAGTTTTATACGTGGCCGCTTACTCAACACGATCGGGTCTAGCTGACGTTCCGCATATACATTTTGCATCTACGTGTAAGCGGGTTAAATTTTCCCAGTCCAAGTGAGGTCTTTTAATATCACAGGGATCTGTTTGATGAACTCCAAACCACATAATTAAATGTTTCAAACCGTTGCTCAATGCCATGGGATTCATCAGATGTTATATTTATATAGGTTTCTTATTCATTCAAGGGAACTCTCATGTATAATTTGAAACCCTTATGTAGTATTTTCTTTCCTTCTGATGTTTTTTTCTTCTTTTTGTTTTACTTTTTGTCTTTCGTTTTCGGCAAAGTTGAAGAAGTTGAGTGCATGGGTGTTGGTACGCATGTTCCTTGAAGATAAATGGGGAAATTAGGCTAAAGTCCCTATAATTTGGGGATTAGATGGGTTCAATCCCTATTGTTTAAAAACTATTCTTTGGATTCATAAAAATCAAAAAATACAGATGTTTGGTCCCTCATTCCGACGCTGGAAATTTTTCTGGCCAAAACCTTACCTGGTTGGACAATTATACCCTTATGTCCAAAATTCAGTTTGACGCCTAAAATTTGGCTTCTTTCCAAATCATAGTACCCCAAACCCTGATTTATCTATCACACATCCAAAATCTTAATTTTTCCAATTCATCAAAAACCCTAAAATTTGAACGAAGAAGATAGTACCCAAAAGAAGAAGATTATCGGTGCATATCCTCGTCTACTATCAATGCAAACCAAACCGAAATATAAAAAACTCATCAAACAACTAATTCCTTATGCGATATACAATTCTTCTCAAAATCTCCAATTTCTATCAATAATCCAGTAAATAAAAAAATAAATCAAGTAAAAGAAAAATAAAGTGGAATAAGCAAGTTGGACGACGGAACCGAGCGTTTGCTAAAATCAGTTTGTTATAGAGCAAATTGTCCTCAGGTCCCCAGCGTTTGCTAAAATTACTATTTTCATCTCTCTTATTTTGGACAAGATACTTTCGTCCTCCACCTTTGCTTAATTATCACTCTTAGGTCCCTGGTTCCAGTTTTGGGAAATTTATCCGGTATCTAGAGACCTAAAATGACTCTTTTGCCCTTTAGTTAAAAATTAAAAAAATATAAAAAATATTTTTTCTTGTTTGATTTAGGTCAAGGAGATGGAGGATTCTTTTGCTGAAATGACTCTTTTGCCCTTTTGCCCCTTATTTTTTTATCTTTTTTTAAATTTTTAAATAAAGGGCAAAAAGTCATTTCAGATCCCTTGTTATCGGAGAAATTTCCTGAAACCGGAATCAGGGACCTTAGAATAACATTTAAGCAAAGTAGGGGACGAAAATCTCTTTTTCGAAACAGGAGAGACGAAAATAGTGATTTTAGCAAAGGTCAGAGACCTGAGAGCAATTTGCTCATTGTTATAACATACAGATTTGAGTAAATTGCCCTCCCGTCCCTCTCCTTTGCTTAAATTACTATTTTTTCCCCTACTGTTTCAAAAATGATGATTTCGTCCTCCAGATTTGATTTAATAGCACTCTAAGGTCCCTGATGCCGGAATCGGAAAAAAATTTCGGCGACCGGAGACCTGAAATGACCAAATTGGCCCTCCCTCTCCCTCCACTCATCTTCCTTCTCTAACTTCTCTTCCTTCTCCAGTTCTACACGTCGATATGGAGGAAGAGGGAGGGGCAATTTGGTCATTTCAGGTTCCCGGTCGCCGGAGTTTTTTTTTCGATTCCGGCACCAGGGACCTTAGAGTGCTATTAAATCAAATCTGGAGGACGAAATCATCATTTTTGAAACAGTAGGGAAAAAAATAGTAATTTAAGCAAAGGAGAAGGACGGGAGGGCAATTTACCCTACAGATTTTTGTCAGACACCTAATTTGCTAGCTTCTTGCGAACTTGTTGGCTTCTATTATCTTGATTTAAACTTTAACTAGGAGTAAAGCAATTCGGACTAAGGAACCCTGTTGTACATATACTATTTTGAATTGCTTGAACATTTTTTGCTGGTATCAGTGAATGGTTTTTTGCCACCAGACAATTTCTAAGCAATCTTACAATCATCGGACTCTGGGAATACTTCTATTGTTTGAGTTGATTATAAGGAACCTTAATCTTAGAACTCTACGGCATGGTGAATACTTGATAGAAAATTTATCATTTACAGTATAAAATTTATCAAACAAAATCTCATTTTACTGGAACTTTTTCTTCTACAATTTGTAGTTCCAGTGCTATTAGTAATTGAATACTTCTCTGTGTAAAGTTCCTGGTCTTAATTCTTCTTTTCTTTCCTGTTTCTTTATTTTTCTTGTAAGATGGGTTCATTTTGGAAAAGATCTCGAATTTCTAGACTCGCCTGGAATAATTCCGATGAGTGATCAAGCATTTGCCATAAAGTTAGCTATGTGCGACGACATTGGGGAGAGGTCATATGATACTACCGATGTTGCTGCCCTTCTTGTACAGATGCCGACAAAGATTCCAGCAATCGGTAGGACACTTTCCGTTCATCAACTTGGTTCTTGCCCAATTATAAAGGAAAGAAAACGTGCATGAACTGGATCCCGGATAATAATGGTGTTAATCATCGGATTTATCCTTTGGCGGGTGAAAAAGCACTTCACAAGCGCTGCAAGATTGATGCAGATGGCCAGTGTGGCAGAATGCAAGTTGCACTAGACCGGCGACTGAAAAAACTGATAAGTTTGCGGCCTTTCTTTGATATGAAACATCAAAAATCTCAAGTTTATGTTCATGAATGGGTTTGCTTCATATAAAGCTCCATCCTTTTCTCACTCAAAACTTCTAGCATTTCTATACTTTTCACTGTTAGATTGTAGTCAAACTAGGTTCTCTGTTAAACCGTCCTTGACTTTGTTATTTGTTCTTGCTTTTCCGTTGTTAAGATTTGTGCTGAAGCTTGCATGCCAAATGTTTAATGGGGACAACCATCAAGCGGCTTTCCGGATTTTGTCTGATTTTCGGAAAGGGAAATTCGGTTGGGTTGCGCTAGAAACGCCCCCGAGATGATGCAACAGAAAGTAGGACCCTCAAACCTTCAATGTTCAACTTGTATCCATCGGCTAAATCTAGGAACATCTGCTTAGACTAGAATTTGATTTAGTCTCAGCTATCGTATTTTTGGATGGAGGTGAGGTAGAAACTTATACTTTCTTCAGCACAAAAAAAACCTTGCGAGCTTGGCAAATGTTTTCTGGAATCACAATGCTGAAGGAGTTGTGGTGGCTGCTGAAACTTTAGAGATAGCAGGGAAGTTCCGGTATCATCAGTTCTCTACACAATGATGCTAGATATAGGGATCACTACTACTTGTGTAGTACTTTAATGTGTAAATCCAATAATAATTTCATGCTTCGTCTTGCTTGCATTATATCTTTTGCGTGATTGATGCGATGTCTTTGATATGCGGGTTCAACATTCTTGTGCTGTTACAGACAACATTCTGAAAATGCCTCGACTGATAGAGTAATTCAAAATCAGCAGTAACATCACAATTACTTGTACATGCCCTGATTAACAAGCCACTGCAATGCAATGGCTATAAATCTTAAAAAATCAGAGGCGATGTCAACTTTCTGTGCTCCAGTTTCGTTCGGTCGAACAGTTCGAAAGGAAAGGCATACCAGCCAAAGAGAAAGCAGACGAGGAACACCCCAGCCATGAAAAAGGAACTAAGAATACTAAGTCCCGAGTGAGGTAACACGACATACAATCCTGCCGTGAACGCCACCAACATCAACCCCATGGCCAGTCCGGTGAGAATATAGGCCCAGTAAAACATTTCTCCGATCTTTCTGTTGTTTCCATGAGTCGCCAACAACAAGTTGATAAAGACGGAACAAGTTGATAGTGCCAGTGCTGCATTGTCAGCAACGACAAACGCTCTGAAAGCTGCATTTGCTGCCAGTTGCGCGGTGCCTTGGTCGGGGCCGTTGCCGCTAACATAACCACCAGGTAAGGTGAAACTAGCTGCAAAACTAACTGTTGCTATAAGCGTTGCAGCTATGAGTTGAGCATCTTTAGCCGTCTTCATTGCCCCAAAGTCCACCATTTCAGCAACGAGTGCTCGATTTCTCTTCGACAGTTTGTGTTGCCTGCCTCCTCTGTAGCCGGCTTTCCTCAACATTAGCCACGTTTTGTGCTGCAATACGACTTACCTCGACTTTGTTAGACAAAAACCACTCGAATGTCTTTGAACTAACTTTTGGTTAGCTGGTCTTACCTTTGATGTGTACCAGGTGGCCTGTTCTGCTCCGATAAGTGAATCTAAGGCGGTCTGGTGCCGAGCATTAACCGCCTGCCGATCAACCAGTGGATGTGTTATTAGAAGATGGCAGTCAAAGCCGAGCGCAGCAAGCAGATGAAGGGGCGTGTTTCCTTCATTGTCCTTCTGGTTTACGAGATGAGCCAGAGATGAGTTCTTCATGATCGAACTCACCGAATGACTGCTATAATCAGAGACCGCAAAATGCAGAATGTTCCAGCCTCTATCGTCAACAATCTCGCTGCAATCTGGGCACCGCAATATGATCTCCTCCATCACCTTTACATGTCGTCGGTCAACTGCGATGTGAAGAGCTGTGCGTCCACCGTCGCTGTCACGGATGTAGGCTGCATATTTATCATATTCCAGTAGCAGACTCACGAGCGGTAGCAAACCGAAATGGGAAGCGTGGTGGAGTGGCGTCCATCCTTGTATCTCGTCAGTTTTTTGCGGGAGCGTGTTGTTGCTTTCCAGTATTTCTTCCGTCATCGCTGCACAGCCTCTTATTACAGCAGCGTGCAAAGCTGTTCTACCATTGGGGCCATCATATACTGGCGAAGAGCACTTTTCCAAGATACAAGACAAGATCTGGCGATGGCATCTGTCGGCAGCCAGGTACAGCGGAGTTTCCCCGCTTCCGTTTGTAGTGGATGGAAAACTTGGCTCATCTGTCAGCTTTTGGACCACACTGAGATGACCGTGCATCACTGCTTCGTGTAGAGCTGTGTTTCCTTCCAGGGTAGTCATCATCAGCATCTCCACTGCTCCCCGCAAGCCACTCAAAGGAGAAGCTTCAACTCGGGCCCTTGCACGATCTAGCAGGAGTTCCACTAAGTCAGCGTGCCCGTACCTGGCTGCAAGATGAAGTGGAGTCTCGAGCTTCGAGTTGGTCTTGTCTAGCAACCCAGGAGACCATGTCAAGATGTCTCTGACGAAATCGGTGGAAGTCGTCACAGCTGCAACACTCCACTTCCGGAATCTTCCTAGGACTATTCTAGTTCGGGCTCTTATGTGAACGTGGAGGATCGTGTTCCCACTTGCTGTCAGCATAGAGAGATCGCCCAGTTCGCGGCTGCCAATGAAGGGCTCAGAGTTTCCTTGTTCCGCGGCATTGTACAGCTTCACGTCCAGGTTGGACCCAACTTGTGCTCGACCTGAAGGTCCGTTCGGCGCTCGACCGATCACAGTGAGGGACGCCATGTTGGGAAAGGTGTTAAGGCTTGGGATCAACTACTTATGGCCAAATTTATTTGGTGCTTGTAATCCAAGTCTTTACAGGTTGACTCGTGCTTGACTTGGTTGGCCGGACAAGGCCAAAATGGATCGGACTCGGTCCATATGTGCTTTTAGACGATTGGTCCGCATTTAACAACTATGAATCTTAAATCCCAGAGCTTTCACATTGCTAAACTAGTTGAAAAATTGTAAAAAAAAAAAATCTAAAAATCCAAAATTATATATTTTTTAAAATCAGAACAGCTAATGTAAATTGGACTTAGACTTAATGGTATATAATTTTAAACTAAAAAAACTAAAGAATATTTAGCTCTTCCGTTATTCTACTTGCTACTTTCAATGATGGAATTAAAAGGTCACAAATCGTACGTCATATCGTGAAGAAATAAATCTTAGTGACAATTAACGTGTATTAGTTAATGGATAATTTCGTACTTTATCAATTTAAAGAATGTATCTTTTTTTATCTAATGGAAAAGAGTAGTTCAATTCTGTGAATTTGCTACCTATCTTGTCTTGTGTACATCAATTCCTCGACTTTTCCCCACTCAATCTTTGAGAAAATTAATTAGGAAATTTTTGATGATTTTTGTTATAGAACATGCTAATTATTATAATTTGACTTTGATTGTAAACAAATTGTTGGCCTTTGGGCCCGGCCCAATGGGCTGGGCCAGAAGAAAACAAAAAAAAGGGGTGGACCAGATGACGTAAGCGCTTACGTCAGCGCTGACGTCATCTGGTCCGGGTGGCGCTTGCGTGGCAAGCCCGCTTGCATGGCTGCCACGCAAGCAGCTGATGCAAGCAGGACCTTTCCCTATAAATAGGGAAACCCGGGTGACTGAAACGAACTTTGCCACTCCAGAACCCGCTCAGAAACGAAAATATCAGTTTAGTCACTAATAGTTTCGGTAGATATACGGATAGGTCCAATCGTGGAATCCGAGCTCCGATTCAATTCGTTCGTGATCGGGCTTCGACCGGCAACTCATCAACAATGTTGCGGGACTTCGCGTGCACACGCTACAACAAGTAAGCGGATTTAATTTGGTTAATTCATGTATAATTAATCTAGATTAAATTGTGTAATTATGTGTTAATTATGCATGTGAAAACCAACAATTGGTATCAGAGCCACGTTTGTAACATGTTCTTGTACGTTGTTGATGTTTTAATTTGATGATTTGAGTTAATTGTCAAGTTAATTATGTTCTTATTGGAACTCATAATGTTTTTTGGGCTTTGTTGCAAACTGATTTTGTCAATTGAGCACCAAATCGAAATTTGTTTTCGGTTTGGCTGATTTGAAAAACACGCGGAAGTCTTGGTGACTAAACTGTAATTTGCCTGTCCCGATTTCGCAAAACCCACCCCGTTTTCCCCCTTTTCGACCGATTTCAATCTCGACCAAATCCGACCATTTTCCGACATTTTTGACGTCAGAGACCCATTCCTACGTGTTCCCCTCACTTTTCCGAACACGTCGATACCTTGTTTGGGCATCGCCGTCGCCAGAATCAAAGGATCGAAGCTTCGGAGCTTCGGATTTCTTCGAACGGAAAAGACCGCCGTGACGACGCACCGGAGCACGACGGACACCGAGGTTGGTACGGACGTGATCGGGAGGACGAGGCGAGTCGATTCCGACCGGTGGTGTCGGTCAACTCGCTGTCATCTGTCCGCGGTGGAGGGGGGCGTTTTTTAGGGTTTTGGTTCGGGGAGAGAGAGAGAGAAAGAGAAAAGGAGGAAGAAGGAGAAGGGGATATGCGAGGGGCAGTTTGGTAATTTCAGTGTTTCTGAAAATGGTTTAAATATCCGTGTCGACTTTTGCAAATCAGTCATTATGATTTTAAATTGAATTTTAAATTGATCCTTTCGGGGATATTTTTAATTCAATTAGGTCCCGAATTTGATTTAAATTTGATTTAAGTCCTTATTCGGTACTATTTTTGAAAAATTGAATTTAAAATTGTTCTTTTTGGACAATTTTTTAATTCAATTAAGTCCCAAATTTTGAATTAAATTTGTTTTAAGTTCAAATTTGGTACTATTTTTATAAATTGAATTTTAAATTAGTCCTTCGGGACATTTTTTTTAATTCAATTGAGTCCCAAATTTTGATTTGAATTTGTTTTAAATCCTAATTTGGTACTGATTTGATCTGATTGGATTTCGAATTAGTCCTTTTTGGACATGTTTTAATTCGATTAAATCCCAAATTTTGATTTAAATACGTTTTAAGTCATAATTTGGTAGTATTTTGTTTTTAATTGAATAAATTTGTTTTATTCGATCAAAATTCAAAAGTATATAGATTTTTTAAAATACGTGATTGTTTTAAAAAGATCTAATTAATTTTTGGAATATGTTCCAAAAATTACTAGACATAGCATAAATCACACGATGGATCATCGGAAGATTGTTAATTTTCAATCTTATTTTTGGGAAATATGTGATTTGACCCAAAAATTATTTGGCATTAGTTGCTAGATAACGATGTCCACCTGGAGTTATCTGAACATTAACACTAAGTCTTTGAGAGAACGTGTTATGTAAATGCGTTTACTGCCTCGGATACCCAAGGATAATATATACATGCTAGATGAACATATTAATACAGTGCATAAAGATATGCAAGGTGCCATTTGTTTTTGGTAATTACAATTTTTGGGGAGGATTGACTAGCAATGTTTTGTAACTTGCTAACGATCCTTAAAATCCAATAAGGCATGAGTAGTCTTTGGAATCCCCTAGTGTACAACCATAAGGTTGCTCTTGTCATGCTTTTGAAGCATTTAGGGCAAACTGGCCTCTTTAGGGAGCGTGTCTCCCTACTGTGTTAAAAATGAGAAACGGTTTTGAGATAACCAGTTACTCGACTAAGGAATACACTTATGTATTTTCTTTGTTCTTGTTCAAATAGATTTTGGACTCAAGTCCGTTCACTATGGTGAACCTTTGAAGTCCAACCATTGTATGCTGATATGTCATCCTGTTAAAGTCTAATGGAAATGATCCAAGTGTGAATCTAGATTCTCAGACTTGAACTCCAGGATACCCTTTTGGGGTTTGATGTGTGATTAGGTTTGCATTGTCTAGTGAATTTCCCTTTTTTTACATACTCTGTTTTAGGGAAACACTTTTGTACAATAGGTTGTGTACCTTTTTTCTGAGTTGGTTTGTACTTTTGTTTGTACAACCTCAGATATGTATGAAAGTTAGTAACATAGTTTGTATTTGTTACTTGTGTAATTAGTTTTGTACTTATTATACAACTGTATACTTGTGTTTTTGTATGAGTGTTAACATACAATTGCACTGTATGAATAAATAAATTATATTTATTTTATTCATGTACCACTTGAGTTTGCTATATGTGAATTTTTTATGACCGTAGTTGGAGATTAAATCTTGAATGGTAATGGGAAGCACTCTAGCGACCTACTTCGATTTCGAGACTAATCAAAGACTATGTGTCATTAAAGTTATGAGATTATAGTAAACTGGTTCATATTACCTAAATTAAACTTCTGATGTGTTCTTGTATTTTAAATTCCCTATAGAGATGTCAGTTTATTCTAGAGCATGAAAATCTAGTACATGTTTGAAGAACAAGAGGTTCTCGAGCTAGTACATATGATTTTGTTAGAGCCTAATATAGACAACACTGCACAATATAAGCGTGATTGTCATGCCTATGCTGTTTGGATAGAAAGAACTCTGTTGCACATTTGATATTGTTAAGTTCTATGATGGACAACATCACAAGGCAATTTTGCATTTGTGAAAATGCGAAAGAGCTTTGGGATACCCTCAAAGTAAAAGTCGATAAGCTTTCTATGTCAAGACGTCATGTCTTGACAATAAGGTTTGACACCTTTCAGAAATGTCTCGAAATTACTAGGGAAAAGTACAATTTTAGTACCTGTGGTTTCGCACTTTTTGACATATGATCCTGTACTTCAAAAACGACCAAAAAAGTCCTGACGTTAGCTTCGGAGTATCACTTTTAGTCCTCCGAACCTAAATTCGTCTCGAACCTATGGAAAATTTCTTTTTCATCCCTTTTTTTTACATTTTAGTCCCAAATCCCAAATTGTTTTCAATTATATTTATTATATCCTAAATTCGTCCCAAACCAATGGAATTCCAGAAATACCCCTCACCCGCTTCCGAATTTCACCAAACGCTCAACATCAAAGTCATAGATCTAGGTCTTACGGATCCTCTGGTTTTGGAATCGCTCAATTCGGAGTACGTATGCAAAAGTTATGATATTTCTACCGAAAGTCGACAAACTAAGCCTATCAATCCTAACACGTCACCTCTCAACCACCGCCCTCTCCTTCTCCCGATGGCCTCCCATATCCCACTCTCTTCTTCTTCTCCTCGTCTCTTATGAGGCGAGGTGTTACGACCCTCGCTAAATTTGTATTTGTCGTGACTACTTGGTCCGACCTTTGGTTATTTTGTTTCGATCGGTGTTCAAATCGTTGTATTGAATTCGTCGACTTTTGGGGGAATATGTGTAACTTTTTCGTGTGAACTCCGATTTAGATGATTTCAAGTCGGGTAGGTTCGCAACACATTTTTCTACGACTTTTGTATTGTGAGTTTTGTGATTTGAGCCTTGCGTTTTTGAGTTTCATGTGACTTCGGTTGGTATTAGGATTGATAGGCTTAGTTTGTCGATTTTCGGTAGAAATATCATAACTTTCGCATACGTACTCCGAATCGAGCGATTCCAAAACCAGAGGATCCGTAAGACCTAGATCTACGACTTTGATGTTGAGCATTTGGTGAAATTCGGAAGCGGGTAAGGGGTATTTACGAAATTCCATAGATTTGGGACGAATTTAGGATATAATAAATATAATTGAAAAAAAATTTGGAATTTGGGACTAAAATGTAAAAAAAACGGGATGAAAAAGTAATTTTCCATAGGTTCGAGACGAATTTAGGTTCGGAGGACTAAAAGTGATACTCCGAAGCTAACGTCAGGACTTTTTTAGTCGTTTTTGAAGTACAGGATCATATGTCAAAAAGCGCGAAACCACAGGTACTAAAATTGTACTTTTCCCAAATTACTATGAGGCAACATCTTAGAATGATGTCTATTATAATTAGTGACATGGCTGATGCTGGTCACGTACTTAGCAATAAGTAACAGATTCAAGCTGTTATCCATTCCTTGTCTCTAAGCTAGGAATAGATAAAGTTGAACCTTACTCATTTTCTAATCACCTTGAGTTGGAAGAAAACTGTCTTCTTCCTATGAAATCTTATCCCAAAGTAAATTTGATTAGTTCAAATAGCTTCGGTAAAAGGAAGAAAAAGGGAAAAGAAAGAGTAAGGGTTCCCAAAATCAAAAGGTTGAAAATTTAGGACCCAAAGTAGAAAGTTCTAGGTCTATAAAAAGAGGCAGTTTAATATTTCTAAGGTGAAATATTACAATTGTCATAAGAAGGGACATTTTGTATAAGGTTGCAAGATATCTGAGTAAGTACATTTAAACTCTAATGTGTGTGAGGTTAATGTATCTTCTTGGACCCTCCTTATTGAATCACATTCTGTGTGAATGGTAGATTCATGAGTAATAGACCGTATAGCTAGAAATCATGGTTCATTTATAGAATATCAACAGTTGTCGACTGGAATAAAAACTATTTTGTTGGTAACAACTTGTC
>SOPF01019348.1:0-21470 GCA_012979155.1 Hypericum perforatum
CCTTGTCTTCACGTTAATACAATTTCATCATTTACAAGTTCGATCATAAGTATTGATCGATAAAGAGTGTCGACGGTGGTAATCAATTCTGCGGATCAAGATCATCATCAAGTCTCCAGATTGCAGAGAACACCAACGCTGCAGGAGATTTAAGATTCCTGGAGTTGCACGTGTTTTTTTTTGTTTTTATCAAGTTGTTAGGAAGTTTGCAACACTGAGAATGATTATTGACAGGGGTGGATGTTCATCTTAGCTCGCTTGGTCGTAAAACTACATTTTTTGGTTCCACCGTGGCCTTAGAACTTTGGATCATCATCCTTGAAATCCAGATGAAACATGTGTTAACAATTTTTACTTATCAAGTTTTAATAATATTACACATCTTAATTTTTGTGACTCGAAGATATGTTTCCAGATGCAACAAAGTGAAATTACAAATTTTCTCCAGTTGTGTATTTAATAATATTTCGGGGTTAATACTTGTACAGATTAACAACAAGCTGCATAAATTTTCTCCAGTTGTGTATTTAATAATAATGAAGCAATACTATAATTCTTGTTTTTTTCAAACAAAACAGGACCAATCTAACTCTGTTTGTCACCCTTGGTTTCTTTTCTTTTCTTGCATTGCTTTTTCTGACAAAAGAGAATACAAGCCAAAAAAAAAAAAACATGAAATGTCTGCTATAAAGATAAGACAACAAAGAGATAGATATTCCCACCAATGTTCTGATCTTGATCTTCGTCGTCGTCCTCATGATCATCTTCCCCTTTCTGGAAACCTTCCTCCTCCCCTTTCTGAAAGCCTTCCTCCTCCCCTTTCTGAAAGCCTTCCTCCTCCCCTTTCTGAAGTCTTTCCTCCTCCCCAATCTCTTCCTCTTCCTCTGGCTGTATCTCCTCTGCCCCAACCTTTCCCTGTTCCCCTTCCTGCATCCCAATATCTTCCTCTTTGCCTCTCTCTTTCTATAGATAACCGCTCATATTCTTCTTCTTCTTCTTCTTCTCTGAGGTTGGATTCAAGTGCAAAATGAAAGAAAAAACAAACAAAAATGTCAGATCATCATCTACAGAAGTACACAAGACGTCACCAACTGGCATTTTTCAAATATCCAACCCCACATTGGGCATTGTGATGTGTCCTTTTTCAGTACACTTCATATGTACACTTCATATTTGAAAGAACTTCACTGAATATGTTTTGGGTTCACTATCGAAATTCTAAACTCATCCGGTTTCGAAAGAAACTGTCTTTTTTGCCTTTAAAACTATTAAACTCATAGCGTAAGGTAAATTATTATTCTTCCAGTAACAAAGAGTAGAGCTCGAACCTGGATCTTGATGGGCCTGGTCGTTCACACAGATTCTCAATAACTGAGCTAGCAGGCTTCCATTTGATCATTAAAACATCTTTCAATTCCTTCCTCAGGCTCTTCATCCCAGCTTTCTCGTAGTCATAATGTTGGTCTAGTTGTTCCTCGGCCTCTTTCTTCTTTCTTCTTGTTTCTTCAAGTTTCCTCTCAAGTTCTTTCTCTTCTTGCGAAATCCGATCAACTTCCCCTCGCAGATGCTCGGAAGTATTATCCACAATCTCCTTAGATTTGATCAGAAAATGGGCTTGCCAAACAAGCTTAATCTTATGAAAAAGGAAGCTGATATCAACTTCGGCGAGTTCCACTAGCTTTAGCAACGTCAGCCATTGGAGAACTCTTTTGTTTGTGACATCCACCAGCTTTGTGTCGCGCATGTCATGTATAACAGAGCATAATATGAAAACAAAGGTCGAGTAGAATTCCTCGTCTTCCATTATACATCGTTCAAACGTTGCACGAATAAGGCCGCATTTTCCAAACAACTCCTTATATATTGGAATCAGAGATCGGGGAAGCTTGAAGTCTCTTACCCCATATCCATCGTGTTGTGAGATAAACTTGGGAATTGCATCACCTCTCAGTGTAAGATGAGTGCATCCCAACTTGCTCGAGAATTCTTCAAAGGTCTTCTTAGAAAATGTAAACATACTCTTGTCTTCATCTTCTCTTTCAAGTTCTGGGCCATGGCTTCGCAGCATATCTTTTTCCCAGGTTCTGGCGATCTCAACAGTGGGCTGATTGTCGTTCAGCCAACGAATGTAGTCCAGAGGACAATCGTATGTTTGACTTCTAGGTCTTGAAACAAGTGCCACGCCAGTCAAGCCTTCATCTCTGCTTATCAATTTACTCGCTACATAAGGGAAAGTAGTTCTAAATGCTACCTCTCCGTGTGCCCCCAAGAGTTTTGGCATAACCTAAGAAGAACAAGAACAAAATCCATTAATGAGATGTTTATCAGCTGTCAAACATAGAAATGTGTGGCCAATGCAAATATTCAAAGTGCTGGTGGTTGACACTTCAGAAGAAAAGGAGAAGAAACCGTAGAAGCGATTACATACCTCGGAAATCACACATTCTATATCGCAGATCATTTCACAACCTTCTTCACAACGATAAACAGGAAGCTTTGGTTTTCTCTCTTTTTCGCAGAAATGGCAAGCAAACTTGTCAGTGTAATTATCCTCCACGTAAAAGTCTTCCAGTATGAGTGAGTGAACGTGACACCAATGCTTGATCTTGCAAGGCAATGGACCGCATGCCAGATGAAGACTAAATTTGCACTCTGCAATTGCACAGCGAAAAACGATGTCGTTTACGCAAGAAGCAGAACAGACCCCGCAAACATCCTGACCCTGCATACTTTCCACCACCGTAAGAGGATGAGGGTGACCTTCATACTGGATAGACGGAAAACTAGTGGCGCACTGTTTGTCAAGCTGGAAGCTACATTCTTTGTTGTTGCATCCATAGACACTAGAGGGGTGAGCACCAACAGTGATGAAGTCGCCTTGACACAAACTACAGCTTCTGCTTGATTCCGGTAGTTGAAGGCTACTTATCAGAGTGAGAGGGTGTTGAGTGTGAAGTGGATGCTGCATCTTCAATGGCAACTCCGCACATGCTTTGTGAAAATAATCCTTGCACTCGCTGCAATAATAGGCGAATGTTGAAATCTTCCTGGTGCATAAGAGGCAATTAGCATCCCTTTCCAATGTGCCCGCAAGTAACAATGGATGCCAGTGGTGGAGGCTTGTGAAGGTTCCGTTGTCATTCAGTTTATTCTTGGGCCGTAGGACGCATTCCATGCAGAGTTTAAACCCTGTCTCAATAGAACGGAAGGTCAAGCCTGAACTATTTTGTTGTCCGCAAGCTATACATATGTAGGATGAAGTTGTTAGAAAAACCAAGGTGCAGAACAAATGGTGGTGTTCGATCTGTTGGGGCAAGATTTGCAAACAAGACTTGTGGACGTGGAAATCACACTCGACGCAAAAGTAAGAACCTCGAGAGCAATGTTTTCCACAAATTTTGCAGAGTGCTGCTAAAATATTCCTATCCTTGGACGCTCGCAAAGAATGGTAATGGCAAAAGTGCTTTGTCCACTTTTTTGTGGCCGCAGAACTTTCCATGGATATCTTATAGCACTTTAAGCCCACATAGAAGTCACACTGGTTACAACAGTAGGCATGAGTGTGGCAGTTTGTGAAACACGCGTTGCAAGTAAAGGTTGGAAGAAGTTTGAGAGTGAGGGAGCAAGGGTGGAAATGAACTTGAGCCAGTATAGGGGAGGGAGATACCCTGACAGAGAGAGCTGCTTCAAGAGCACAGGGTACACACCAAGCACCGCTGTGGAATCTGGACATGTTTGGGCAGAAAAACCATGCCCATTTGTCCCAATTCTTGTGACAGATTACACAATAGATCTTTCTTAATCTGGTCATAAAGAGAGGGCCATACCCCAGAGAGATGGTCTGAGGTAAAAGATCAAGGCAGGCTTTATGAAGATAAACGTCACACAGCTTGCATCCATACACCAAACCTGAGGCACCTTCTTCACAAACCAGGCATTGAAGCTTGCTGTCCAGGAGCCAGTCTGTGTCGTCTCTCTTTGGATCCTTGAAAAGCCGCAGGGGATGGTGATGACTGAAATGGAGAATATGCTCCGCCTGGTCACCACCTTGGACAATTTCTTGGGAGAAGAGCGCACACTTGATATGCATGTTGAACTCACATTTCTTACACCCGTAGTGGTAATGATCGTTTTTTGCCAAACATGTACTGCATCTAAACCGTTCAGATTGTCCAATCGAAAGAGGGCATGGATGACAACGATGTTGAATCTCCCGCGGTATATCCAGACAAGATTTGTGAATGTGAATTCCACATGGGTCACAGGAAGCATATTCAGTCCGACCGGATATTTCTCTTTCGCATAGACTGCAGGGCTGATTTGTAGCAACAAGATCCTTCCCCTCAGCTTCAAAAAGCTTCAAATCATGGGAGTGAGACCAGTGCTTGACCATTTTCCCGTTGTCCATTGTTGAAGTTGCAGTTTCGATCTGCAGACTCAAGGATGTGATACAATTATGTTAATCTTGGGAAGCCAAAGATTCGTTGTACAAGTGTCGATTTATTAGTATTTAGTTGACTGGACTGGAGGATGCATCTGTTGGTCTCTAATAATTATAGTACTATTAATTAGTCTCCAATAATGCCAAAAACCAAAGACAATTAGCCGGCCCTTCCTTCCTATTTGTTTATCTGCTCCATACCAACCTACTAGCTCAAGGATAAAATATATTCATGCCAAGACAAAGATTGGTTTGGTTTAGTATAGAATATTATCCAGTTGCTTCTTCTACTTTCAATATCATTATTAATGGATTTGTAAACTGTTGAACCATTAAGATACAAGAGTGTAAGAGATACTTGAATAAAGATTAGCCAATTTAATCACGTCTTATAAGTTATAGCAAAGTTTTCAAACCGGCCCGAATCGTGGTCAGGCTCTTAGAAATCTTAATCGACCTGACAATTCTATACCCGGGTCTAAAGCACAATTCTATTTTTGTAAATTTATCCACTCCACGAGTATGATTTAATTTATTAATAAATAACAAGACTTACTTGTTGTAGCGTGCTTGCACAGAATCAGGTTCTGTAACGAGATAGTATCACAGGTCGATTGATGATCACAAACGTTGTGGATACATGAATGATTTTTCACAAATGACATTACTTCATAAAGTCTAAAATCCTCAGGGACTAATACGTAATTTGTCCCTTTTGAATGTGGGTAAGAATAAAAAGATTTACAATTCAGTCACAATAACGATTTTTACGCATGCATGTCAGACATATGGCATATCACATGGCATGCCAAGTGTCGGCCTAAAAATCATTTAATTTTTGGGCCTAATGGACTCAAATCCATTTTTGTTCGATAATGAGTGCAAATTAGGCCCAAAACCAACAACATACATATTTGAAGGGGAAGAGTAAAGGTAAAGCTTTTACCTGAAGTCAAAGAAGTCTGGCAGAATCGTTTATTAGATTTACCGTTTTCTAACAACTCTATGAGTTGACTGGAGGATGCATTTAACTATTAGTCTCTTTGTGAAATGCATCTATTAGTCTTCCATATATTTTTATCTCAAGGATGTCATATGTGTGTGTGTGTGTATCAATGCCAAGTCCAAGGAAAGTCTAGTCTAGTTTGCTTTGATAAATCGATTTTCCTGTTTCAGTTTCATTCATTAATGGCCCGACCTTTTAGGCAACACCTGAGGCCTTCACCGATGCTGTGCCCAATGGATACGGATACGTTTTTAAATTTGAGTTTGGAGGGATGGAATTCTAATGTGATTTCGGGATTTAAAATAATCCATTTCAATTTTTTTACACCAAAAAAATAACTTACTCCTTCAAACCTTTGTATTCTTGATTCTTGATCAAACCAAATTATGTTTTAGTTCCATTTTGGTATGGATCTATAACTTTTTCAGATTGGTTCACACGTGATTTATCTCCTCTTTTTGTCCTAGGTTCATATGTTTTACGCTGGATTGATTGAGTTCAAATCAAATACTCATCCCTATTATGACTACTGTGACTTAATTAATGTTGCTATTATTTCTAACCCATAACTTAACTTGGATAATCCTCAAAATTTTCATCTCATGTTCTTCTCAAATACATTAGTGTTCAAACAATATTGGAATTCGGACAAATTCAATTGAATTTATTTGGATCCAAATTATGAGAATTATGCTTCCTACTTGATCCGTCCAAGATCGAAATTGAATACAAATTTGGAATCGTACGGGACAAATTCCGAATATTTGATCCGTAACTGTACATTTATGAATCTGAGATTCGTGGATCTGAAAAAGATTCAAAAAGCATACAATGGATACAGATCTTCCCTTGAAACGGATTCTAGACCTGCATCCAATGGATCCTGTCCGAAGCGAGTCCAAGTGAAGTTGACCGCGTGTAATCCAAATCCAGCTTATCCGCTCCGTTTCCCCTCCAAAACCAAAACCTCTCTTTTCGTTATCTCATCTCCAACTTCGTCCCTCTCCAATGCCAATAGCTACAACCCTCAACTCGCTGCCCCAGCTAATCCCGCCTCGCTCGAGTCGGCTCAGATGCTCATTGCCACCTCCGCCCACCACCACCTCTTCCCTGTCCTGGTCCGAACCCGACCCACCAGTAAGTATCCTGAAGTCTCAGTCTTTACAACTCTAAACAGCAGCCATAACCCAAGTTTCATTTCCAAGTTACTCACTTGCTAGTTGTTTAATCAGACTAAGGCTTTTGCAGTAGCGAGGAGGAGCGCGGCTGTCTTGATCTTGTCGAGTTGTGTCCTTCCGCAACTCGGGTTTAACAGTACTGCTGCTGCTGCTGCTCAACCATCCATCAGTGGGTTCAGGGAGTACATCGACACCTTCGATGGCTACTCTTTCAAGTACCCCAAGAACTGGATCCAAGTGCGTGGGGCTGGAGCCGATATATTCTTCAGGGACCCTTTTATTCTCGACGAGAATCTGTCCATGGAGTTCTCGTCCCCTTCGTCCTCCAAGTACAAGAGTGTTGAGGACTTGGGAACTCCTCAAGATGCTGCTAACAAGGTGCTGAAGCAGTGTTTGACTGAGTTCATGTCTACTAGACTTGGCGTTAGACGCGAGCCGAAGATTCTCACTACATCATCGAGGATTGCTGACGATGGAAAACTCTATTACCAAGTCGAGGTAATGATATTGCACGACAGTTCTTTTTCAAGTGCAGAAGAACTGATGCTGACTAACTGATACCGGATCTTATGTTGATCAGGTGAATATAAAGTCGTATGCAAGCAACAATGAGCTGGCTGTTATGCCTCAAGACCGAGTAGTTCAACTGGAATGGGACAGGCGGTATCTCTCTGTTCTCGGAGTCGAAAACAACAAGCTCTATGAGCTCAGGCTGCAGACACCAGAGGATGTATTTGCAGAAGAGGAAAATGACCTCCGTGAAGTTATGAGTTCCTTCAGAGTTAATAAAGTTATTGCTTGATCGTTGATGAAAATCAATCCAATCCACTGTTACCTAACAACAGTAACCGGCTTATAGTATTTGATCCCTTGGATCAAACCAGTGCAAGTTTTCATCTTTAAGATTTATGCTTCTCCTGTTTCATTTGGATTGCAGTTAAATCACATTCTGTTTACTTATTTACACCAATTTTATCTGAAATTTGAGTTGCTTATCATCCATTTTTACTCTAGTTTCTTTGGACTTTCGCCGGAATCCCGGTGATGCCGTCGACAGCAACTCCAGCAATCGGCAAGATGTTTAACAACCATTGTTGTCCCACTGGAAGAATGGTGAAATGCAGTTCATTCAAGGGGGCCGTGGAGAAATGGCAGGCAGTTGAATGACCATTAATATTATATGGCTAGCCAAAAATGGTACTTTGGTCACACAAGCTCCAAACTTTCAAATCATTGTTTCAAAGCTACAATTTCTTTTCCACAAAGAGAAGAAAAGCAAAGCCAGATAAGACAACCAATCTTTTCTGAAGATGAGTGCTTGTCAACGATGTCTGCCAAGATCAACTGAATTCTTGGAGCAATCAGCCACATACCACAGCTTCCTGGGAAGCTGACATCTCGTTATGAGCGAATCATTGGGGCTTGCTCGTCATCCTCGGTGTTAGGTATACAAAACAATCACTATGACCTGACTTCATATAACCCTGATCGAGTCGAGGCTCGAAAACCTTTATAAAGACGGGCAGGCACGACCTGCATATCCAGTTTATCTATTCGCAAGCCTGAGAGTGCAACACCTTGAATCCTGAATCCAACTTGAAATATAGGAAACGCATGAAGGCGGTCCAATCCTGTTTCAAGGACAAGTGTTCCGGACAATGCTGGGGCTCTGTCTTTTGGTATTCGATCAATTGACCATGAACACATCTGTAAAGACATAATCATTGATTAGACAAGTATCCCTTACTCTTGCTCAGTTCTCATTACCTGTTTAAATGCGTGCAAGATTCTTACTCAGTTCACATTGTTCTATATTCAGGCATACTAGCATCAACTGATAAAGGTGCCTCATAACTTGAGATTACCTTATTGGATAGGATGTTTACTACTCCATGATTTGCGGTTAGATCAACCGACAAAATACAAGCAGGTAACTGGAATTGCACATTAATTGAGTCGATCGTCTTCCCCGGGTCATTACGTATCCCAACCATCACGCTGATGCGACATGTCCCAGCATCAGAAGTAAACTGTGGCTTCACATATATAGGGATGCTTTTCAACTTTCTAACCCTGTAGATGTAAAGAGGGCAAAATGAGCTGCCAAAAGCAAAAGTAATACCACTTCCTCATTTGCACATCTTTGCAGAACAGCTAAAACTTTGCAATGGATTTCCATAAGACCACAAACCTGTAACTCATGAGTTTAAACAGTCCATCAGGAGGCACAAATGACAATATCTGATGAGACTCCCAAGGCCGGAATCGAACACATGGATGAAAGGCTACATCATCCAGTATAGATGGATTCGTAAAGGAAAGGGTCAAATCAGGAATGCCGGTGATGTGGGAGTTGACCTGGACCTCACCATAAACTTCACATTTGACCAAGATGCCATCTCTGAAACCATACACGGTACAATAAAATGCTTGCTCTTCCGGGGACAAAACCATAAAAACCAATCATGTAGTAATTTGACGGAAAAAACAGAAAGGAAGTAGGAAACACTAAACATGGAACTTGAGTCTAAAGGTAAAACCTGTTAATGATTGCATCCATTTCTTCCGCAAGATCCACGTATACTTCATTATTTGCGTATTTTACATCTTTTGTTCTCCAAGGAACACAAGATGAAGCTGCACCCGGAAGGGTGTCATTCACATTAGAACTGGTACCAGTCACGACGCTTAGAACTTTGCTAACAATATTCGGCGGAGCTATCATTTCTCTTAGGATGCTAGTTTCGGTGGTCAAAGGAAAGCCATTGTCTATCATCTCATCCAGTAGCTGCAAAAACAGTTTGATAAATCTTTAAACTCAAGGCAAGGGCACAGATTAAAGGCTGGGCGAGAGGAGGACAATGAAGAAGGAATGAATATAATTTTTCTGTCTTTTCGATATATTAGTTGGAATTGATTTCAATGGTTAGCTCTAAGTAACTAGCCTAAAACACCAAATCCAGAAACATGTCCTAAATTCATACAACAACTATGATATAAGAATGCTCCGTGCTAATATAGAGGAAAACAGCTAATGTGTCTACCTCAACAAAGTACTCGACAACAAACTGGATCTACATACCTCATATACAATGACAAAGTTATCCTTGATCGAATCTTCGTTCAGTCCCTCAAGATAATCCGAGAGCACATTTGCAACTCTGGAAAGGAACTAACAGAAAAATGGGGAGGGTAAGGTGAAAGATGCTAATACCACTTGCAAATACAAATAAACCCATCAAGGAATCCAGGTAACGTCGAACAGTACATCAAACCTCAATGGCCATTAGAGGAGGCATTTCAACTTGGGTGCATGCCAAAAACGTGATCCCTTCTCGAACGACTTGGAACAAGTAATGAGTTGGCGAAGCAATCACTGGTTGTTGCTGTCATACAGAAAACAAAAAACCAGAAAAAAAATGGTATCACCAATATAATTAAACGAAGGCATCCCAAATCGGGGCTTCAAAAAAAAAAAGGGGGAGCTCAAGGACTCATAAACACAGATAGCCGAAGACAAAAGAACAAACAAGCCATAAAAGGTGCAAAGGTTCGAACTTTTCTTTAGATGGTAGTGTTCCATATACCAAAAAGAGAGCAAAACGAAGAAGAAAGAGGGAAGAGGTTAGGGAACAAGTAATGGCTGGTGAAAAGGTAAAAGCAGAGAAGTTTGACATCTCCGATGAGGTCACACAAAAAGCATAAAAACTCGAAAGGTGAACGAGTGGCAAAAAAGATGAACAGCTAAGGGACCCAATGGTAGTAAGCTAAAGATGAACAAGCAATAAAAAAGATTCAAACTTTCAATGATGGTAGCTTTCCAAACAATGGGTTCGAGCCCGGCACGAACGAAGGAAGAAAAACGAAAATGGGGGTTTGGGGAAACCTTGAAAGAGTCGGGTTGGTCCCAGAACCAAGCACAGATGGATCTGTCAACCCGGTGCCCGGACAGCTGCTTCTCCAGCATCACTTCCCTGTTCGTTCCCATTCCAAATACAACAACATTCACTCACATGCCAGAGTTCAGTTCAGTTCAGTTCAACCAACCCCATCATCTATCTAATGATCCAATTTCGATATCCGAAATAATCAATCAATCAATCCAATAACAAATGATTGGAACTTACCCGGACTCCGACACGAGGAATATACACTGCAGCATCTCTTTTGACTCGTGAGTGTCCCGGTCACTGCACGCAGTTCCCACCCATCTACATCTTCATATTTATATTTATATTTATATTTTTGGGTAAAAATTTGTCTTTGAAGAGTAAACTGGTTCGAGGAGCAACGACCTGTCGTCCGAGAAACAGAGAAAGGCGCCAAAATAAATTGGAAACGTCGTCACTGGTCAGGTTAGTTACACCAGGACCATGTTAATTCCGTGGTAGTCCTCAGTTCCTCCTCGCTCGCATATCAATAATAATTAAAAAATTACATCTCTAAATTGTTAATAAACTCTAAGCAACGTTGAACAGCTACGGCACGTTCTAACTCGAAAGTTTATCATTGAACTGATTTTTTTTTTATTAATAATAATAAGGGGAAAATCTCCTACTGTGCATCCCCTCTAAAGACTTGGATCTTCTGTCCGGCTATTAATGGGCCTTTTCGTTGGGCCTCATTTTGGTGGGCCTTTACCCCCTCTGTTGCTTTGGTCATATCTAGCCCACAGAGTTTGGTGATAAAGGAAGTAATCCATGACATGTGGTAAGTGTTCAATAAGCACATTTTAAGCACAAAAATGTGGGCTAGATATGGCCAAAAAACAATTTCAGTTTATTTTCTAAGCACATTTTTTTGTCTTTCCAATAAATTTTCAAATGGCATATGCGGGCAATCTAAATGACATCTCTGATTATTATTTTAAAAAAACTTATAACAAAGAAATAAATTAAATCATTAATTATGGAAAATTGATTTCAAGTCCTGTATACTCCAAAATCATTTTTAGAGTCCCTCCGGACCTCCAAATCTGCCGGATACGTTTGGAACCGTACCGATCCACGAATATGCTATTGCATAAATGGAGGTTTGACGTTGATTTTTAGACGGCGTCGTTTTTCAGAAGCGGATGTTATGTGATTCCTTACATGGTTTCTATGCTTTTCCAAACATAATTTTTATATATTTATTTATTGAATGAGGTTAATCATATATCGTGCAGCAATATGTTTCAGGAAACTCGTAAAACAAAGACAAAAGTGGATACTTCCACCTAGTATTAGTCTTTGTTTTGGCATGGATAAAATAAACTCTACACTAATTTCTATCACATTCTCTAGTCTTTACATGGGTGGTGCGCCTGACTGGGAATGAAGCCGCCGCCTCCTCCTCCTCCTTCCTAAAAGCTTGGAGATCGAAACTGCAACTTCAAAATGGATGACGGGAAAATAGTTAACCACTCCCAATGTCAGAAATGTTGAGTTCAACATGCATATCAAGTGTGTGCTCTTCTCCCAAGAAATTACAGGAGGTGACCAGGCAGAGCATATTCTCCATTGCAGTCGTCACCACCCCCTGCGGCTTTTCGAGGATCCCAAGAAAGACTACACAGCCAGGCTCCAGCAGAACTGACTTAGATGCCTGGTTTGCGAATAAACCTTGCCTCAGGCTTGGTCTATGATAGCTGCAAGCTGTGCACCATTAATCTTCATAAACCATGCCTTGAGCTTTTACCTCAGACCATCTCTCTGGGGTCTACCTCTCTCTTTTTGAGCAGATTTCATGGGATCAAATGCAGAAAGTGTGAAAAGCATAATTCGGGTTGGGAATGTTTTTTCTTCTCCATCATGTCCAAATACAACCCTGATGCTTCTTGGTGTGTACCTTGTGCTCTAGAAAAAGCTCTCTCTGACAGGGTATATTGACTCAAGTTCATTTCCACCCTTTGCTCTCTCACTCTGAAACTTTTTCCAACCTTTCACAAACTGCCACAGTCATGAATAATATTGTAACCAGTGTGACAATTTCTGGGGATAAAGCAAAAAATGACTACTACTAAGTGTGAGTCATTAACTATTAGCAATTCAATTCCAACAGAATAAAATGCTTCCTTTTTTCTAACATAAAGTCATCACCTCTGTCTTTATGGATTCAACATTAAAAATTCGCTTACTTGGAAAAAAACTCACAAATGACTCCAATACAAACTCCACGCTTCAAGTAAACCTTACAGTAGCTTCATAGCTTATATTGCCAAATCTCAATTAAACCCAACAAAACAAACAGTATGTAAATTAATCATCAGATCAAAACTGTACGCAATTGATTCCGTTAAATTTCCTAACGGAATACTATATAAGTGTAGCTTAAATTTCTCACAATATTGTTTAGTAACAGAAATAGGTGCATGCAATGCAGTAGGAATGAAATTTAATTGCTAGAACAACATAAAATCATTCATACTGTAACAATCAGAAGTTATAAGTTGGAAGTGATCAATATGAAAACACCACAGAAGCAAAAAATATCTATGATTGTTGAATTCATGCTGGTGCTGGTGTAACCCTATGGGATTACTTTCCCTTAAAAGGCTGCTCCTCCGAAGCAAGCTTAAAAGACTCCTCAGCGAGGAGCTTCGCCTTCTCAGCAAAAAACATAGCACGTTCCTCCTCCTCACGAGCAAGCGAAGCAAGGTCAGTGAACTTTGACGCTTGAAATGCTATTAACTCGTCCAAGCTCGTGCCTCCTATTGCGCTCCACAATCTCTCAAGGTTCTGCTTCTGTCCAGCGGATTCGGCCTTCTTCGATGCATCCTCTTGTATATCCATATCAGAAGTCGCGCGAGAATCTGGTTTAAGAATTTTAGTACCAAAAGAAGAGAATCAATTGAGAGGAAACATCCGGAGTAACAATAATTCCAGAGTATTAGGAATACACATCATTCTCGCTCATGTCAGAAACCGGACAGAGAAATTAACAAAAGGAACAACAGTTCATCTCCCGTAATAATCCACTACCTAGCAGCAACTTTTTCCATTATAAATTCCTAATATCCCTTCTCCAGCTTCTAAACATCGAACCCTAAACTCGAGCAATTTCTCAAAATAAATTTAAACAGTCGCTACAGGGGGCTGGTAGAGGATCAACTCCTATCTACTGATTGTTCAAGTTCAACTAAATTAGGTCGTTTAAGTAGAAACCACTTTCTCAATTTACCGCTGCAAAATTAAATGAATAATTACCTGAGACTTCGGTTGCGAGGGAAGAGGAAACGTACTGACGAGTCCAAATGCCGCCTCCGAGCAGACTTTTCATTAGAGAGGGAGAGGTTATTTATAGGAATTTCCATATAATTATCCAACCTATTTGGGCTTTAGTTTGTATGTGCTTTAGGTTGGACGGGTTTTATTATTTCTCGTATTTTTTTTAGGGTCGTGTGTGTACGGGCCATGGTTTCACAAATTTTTTATTTTTTTTTAGGAAAGTTTCACAAATTTTTTAGGATCAGCACTCTAATGTCATATTAAAATTTTCATATTCAACCCAAAATTTTAGACGGGCAACTAACAAATATAACTTTCGAAAGTTTAATTTCTTAATCAATAGCTAATTTATCCATCAATGAACATCTGCACCAACTGCATATTGCAATGACCAGGTTCATCGAGACTTTTGTCAAAAGAAAAAGACCAGATTCTTCGTATTATTAATTTCTTACTCGGATACCATAAAATTCTAATATTTCAATAGTGCATCAGTGTCAATAAAAAAATATATTACCATCGTATGCGTAAAAGTCACATTGTGATCCAGAACCAAAACTCAGAATATGGGTCCAAATTCTAAACACAAGAAATTATTGTAGCCACCTCCATGTGTAGCAAAGTCGATCCAGTACTATTAATTTTGGAGTCTAAGAGCCCTGGACATCTGAAACGCGCAATAATATATAGATTAAAACCTATTTCTTTTTTATATTTTCCTGTGGAACTGTAGAGCTAGATTAAAATTAGCATATGAAATGAGAATGTGGGAAATCCGAATCAGAATGCAAGTTTCCTTATCACATGTGTCAGATTTTATTCATTGGCATTGCCTGTTCACAATGTTACATGCATTTGACTCATCGGTTTTTTTCCTTTAGAACGTAGTCGTTGACAACAATTGAAGCATCACAAGCCACAGCCATGTCCTTGTTTACAGAATGTACGGTCAAACAGTTGATCCACTGAACTTCTTTTTCACAATCTCTGACAAGCTCCTTTGACTTGATCAGAAATTCGGAAACATGTCCGTACTGCTTCAACTTGGAGCACTTGCAAGCCTGCGAAGCGTTGTCTTGCAGGCTCTTATAGTGCTCAGAACATTTGCGGAAGGCGTCCTTGGAGTGAGCCGACTTAGCGTTGTCACGGAGCCTCGAGAAGCTCTTGAACCCTTGTGAAGCTTGCTTCGACAGGAGCTCGACAGATATAATGGAGAGTTTGGGGAGGTCAGCCAAGTCTGTGCGAGGGTCACTGGTCAGGAGGGTATCACATCGTTCCGGCTGTTGAGCTGAAGAGCACATGTTTGTAATGGAGCTGCGAGTTATGGCTGAAGATGGATGAATGCTTAGAGATGCAACAACCATCAAGGTAGCTAAAGCCAAGAGGGTGGTAAAAGGAGGAAAGGCCATCTTAGGTGGTGGAACCAATAAATCTTTCTTCCTGATTTGGTGATAGCTTTTTTGGTTTGACTTTCTTGTTAAGGAGTGATGTGGATATATACTGTGCTCCGAGTGTAGCAGAGTAAATGTGGAATATTAATTCCGTATCAGAATTTCCAGATTTTATCCAATCCTAAGTGTAACTTCAGATCTGCATGGGGAAGAAAATTTGGGAAAATATGATCTCGCTCCATAGAGAGTTGACTTGAAAACTTACAAAAGAAATAGTTAAGACTTTAAAAGGTTTTGCCTATTGGATTCTGCTCTTTTCATCCGCAGGCATGCACTAGTTAAAAAAAAAATTTTGAAAAGTAAACTTTATTGATTCGCCAAGATAACAGTCTTTACATCATGATACCGATTGTAAAGTACACAATCGAGTTTACATCAAGTCAATACAGCGATTGCAAAAAGAGTGAGATATCTTGTGAGCATAAAGCATCAGAGAGCCTAGACCAATGGATCCACTCCATAATTCTCCTTGCAATGAGGGACAGTAAACGGCCGTAATCCATTGCTGCGCCTTCAAAGATAAGGCGGTTTCGTGCGCTCCAAATAGACCAGCACAACGCAGCAAAGACAACGAACCAGACTTGCTTGAGAAATCTGCCGTTTACCAGTCCGAGCCAGGAGTCCAGGAAGCTTACGGGGGAGTTAGTGCAGCACCATCTTACGTTCAAGTAACTTGCGAAGAAATTCCAAACCTTCGTGGCAACATTGCAATGGATGAATAAATGTCTAGATGATTCAAATTCTTCGCCGCAAAGGGACATTTGGTGTCTTCCGGTCGTAGTAGCCCGATCCTGTGAAGATTGTCTCTTGTTTTGATACGGCCAAGGAGGGCCATCCAGAGAAAATAACCAACTTTGGAAGGAACAAGCCTAACCCAATTCTTTCGAAGAACAGGGGGTGCGATTAATGTGAACCCATCAAAGAGAAGGTTATACAGTCCATGGACAGAGAAATTCGAACCTGGATCCGGGTTCCACGTGAAACGATCATCGGCATCATTCATGGAAGAAGTAGATGGAAGCGTAGCCAGCAGATGTCGATAAGAATCCTCCTCCCAACCGCGTAGTCCACGCCTCCAAGAGAAGTCCCAAGTGTCTTGCTCATTGGAAGTGTGTCGGAACTCCTGTACTGGGTACCCCTTTTGGGTGGAGAGTGAGTAGAGCCTTGGAAAAAGGTGTGACAGGGGAGAATTCATGCACCATGCATCTTCCCACATACGGATATGATTTCCTCGCCCGAGCTTAAGACTGATACTCTGCCTAAAGATGGTTGAAGAGGGAGCATCAGAGTAAGCCAAATGACAAATGGATCGCCATATGCCCGTTGACCTATCTTGACAGGGGATGCGTGATAGAGGCACAGGGAGTGAGTGGTTAGGTTCGCCATGAATGCTATGGATAACACGAGTCCATAGTGCGCTAGGTTTGGTTAAGAATCTCCAGATCCATTTAAGGCGGAGTACTTCATTCTGCAGCTGCAATCGGATTAAGGCCATGCCTCCTTTTTCGACAGGAAGGCAAGCATAGCACGAAGGTATGAAACTAAGCCCACGCCTATTAGAATCGCCACCCCAGAGGAATTTTCTCATCTTTGCTTTCAGGGTAAGCAAGACACCTGTAGGAATCTTGAATATAGACATATAATAAATTGGAAGGCATGATAAGACAGCCTTGATAAGTATCATGCGGCCACTGATAGAGAGCAAGTTACCTCTCCATGAGGAAAGACGTTTATCAAAAAGCTCCACCAATGGCTCCCAATGGGACATTTGTCGCATCGAGGCCCCCACAGGTAAGCCAAGGTATTTAAATAGCAAAGCTTGGCTTTTGCAGCCCCAGGTCTCTGTAGCGCAAGCCATCCAGCTATCTCTTGTGTTGATTCTGATAATTGCGCACTTATCAAAATTGAGTGTCAAACCTGAGACCATAGAGAATGAGAGCAAAATATACTTTAAGTTAGTAATATTATGGTAGTAAGGTTTGGTAATGAGCAAGGTGTCATCCGCGAACTGGAGTAGGCAAAGATTGGTATTCATCCTGGGTAAGGATAGTCCTTGGATCAACCCCAGACTCTCAGCTTTCAAAACCATCTGCCGTAGGCCTTCCACCACAATCAAAAATAGATACGGGGACATTGGATCCCCTTGCTTGAGTCCTCGCTCGAGGGTGAATAGATTTGTAGGGGACCTGTTAACCAAGATAGAGGCAGAAGACCCCTTAAGGCATCCCGAGATCCAGCTTCTCCACCGGTAACCAAAATCCATAGCAACGAGCATGTTATCGAGAAAATTCCAAGACACACAATCAAAGGCATTCTTGAAATCTAGCTTGACAAGGACTCCTTCAGACCTGGTCTTCTTTAGCCAGTTAATTATTTCACTACAGATCATGACTCCATCAAGTAACTGGCGCCCCTCGATGAATCCGGATTGCTCAGGACCGATAATTTGGCTCATGGTACGCTTAAGGCGAGAGGATAGGATTTTGGTTATTATCTTGTACAAGCTCCCTACAAGAGAGATTGGTTGGAATTCTTTGAAAGATTTTGCTCCGTGGCATTTTGGTATCAAAGTGATGAAAGATGCCTTTACTTCCGGCAGTAGATAAGATGTGTGGAAGAAGTGTTTGACAAAAGCAAACACATCATCCGCGATGATGTCCCAGCATTTCTTATAAAAGGAGAAGCTAAAACCGTCAGGACCAGGTGCTTTGTCGCTATCACAGTCCCAAACAGCTTGCTTAATTTCACTATTAGTGGGAGTTTGCTCAAGCTCGGCACTTGTTGCAGGGGAAATCCTATCAAATAGAGAATGGTCTAAGGAGGGTCTTCGCCAGGGAACCTCCTTATACTGTTCTTCAAAGTGAATGAAAGTAGCTCTCTTAATATCGTTCGGGTTAGTGATCATGCCTCTGTTGGTCCAAATAGTACTGATGCGGTTTATGTTGTCCCTGAATTTGGTTATTGCGTGGAAATATTTGGTGTTTTTGTCACCATAGAGGCCCCATTGTATTCGTGATCGTTGTCTCCATAAAGAGTCAAGCAACTTTTGCTCGTGCCAAATTGCTTTTGATAGCTCTTTACGATGATTCTTCTGATTGTCATTTAATCCAAAACTTTCATCGGCAAGATCCAGACCCTCTAATTCTGCCTCAAGAGTACTAACATGGTCCTGAATATCAGCAAATGGGACAAAACATTCACTGCGGAGCTTTGCCTTGAGTAGCTTGAGTTTGAAGATAATTATGTTTGGTCCGCGAGTTTCCGAGCTGAATTCCCTCCACCAGGTGGCAACCTTCTCCAAGAAGTTAGGCTTTTTCATCCAACCTGAGTAGAATCTGAAAGGCTTTGGACCCCAATTAACATTCTCAGTCTTGAGGAGAATCGGATTATGATCTGAACCACTCTTGTAAAGGCCTAATTGGAAGCTGTCCACTCTTGAGGAGAATCGGGTTCATTGTGGGGAGACCAAGAACCTGTCAAGACGACTAGATGCTTCACCATTACTCCAAGTGAATACGCCCACAGAGGGGCATGTCCATCACATTCATATCATCGATGAAGTTTCGGAAGTGGCGAGCAGAAGTGGTGCCGAAATTAGAACGACCCCTTTGCTCGTGCCTCTCGAGAACGACATTAAAATCACCCAAGACCACCCAAAAACTAGTAGTTGACAAGTTTCTCATATTGACCGATTCTTCCCAAAGCTGACATTGGGCAGAGACATCCGATGGACCATACACGAGTAAAATAGCACAAGGGGTATCAGATTCAATGAGAATACCTTCAACACATAGCCATCGAGCACCTTTTGAGACTGAGACACACCTGAAAAAGTGTTGGGGATCCTACAACCGAACCCCCTAGAGTGCGCTCACGAGCAAACCCTAATCAACAACACCCACAATACTAGGAAGCCAAAACAATAACAACCAAGCAAAGCTAAGAGAAGAGACTCATGATTTGGTAACCCGGTTCGATCAACGATCTACGTCCGGGGGCGTACCAAGCCAGGAGAGGAGAGATTTTCACTAGATGGAGCTTCAAAGCTCTTTACAATGGAGCTCAAGCTCTATGGAGGCTACAACTCTTGCAACACACAAAGAACTAGGGTTTTACAAGGTATTTATAGAGCCAAGCAACATACAAGGGTTTTGGGATACTTAGGGGGGTTTTTCGTCCACCAAAATCTTTTCCAGCTTGTGTGCCAAGCGTACGCTGGCCTACCCAGCGTACGTTGGCCTCAGCTCCTGGACCCTCCAGCGTACGCTGGGAAAGCCAGCGTACGCTGGCCTCAGCTTCTGCCCAAATTTCATATTCACTTTTCTCCCTCATACGAGCTCCGTTTTCGAAACCGTCAAATCCTGGGCGTCCCCAATTGACGTGTCTATCTTTCGGAGTGTCATTAGGCTCCATACCTCAACAATCTCCCACCTGGAGACTAACCTCTTCTCGCTTGTTCCTTGTCACACGAACACCCATCACTCGGTGCTCCTCCTCATCCTCACTTGGTTGGTTGGTACGCCGGCCTCTTCTCATCATTCAACGAGGCCAGCCGAGGCCATATTGAGCCTCAGCTTCTCCAAGGTCACCACCTTGGTAAACATATCTGCGGGATTCATTTTACCATCGATTTTCTCAAGCTTTAAAATCTTCTCTTCAACAAGTTGTCGGATGTAGTGGTACTTCAAGCTACTATGCTTCGTTCTTGCATGGAAAGCCGGGTTCTTTGCCAAATGTATTGCACTTTGACTATCACAATGAAGTACACTCCCAGTTTGCTCCTTTCCCAATTCTGCCAAGAAGTTTTGCAACCACACCATCTCTTTGCTAGCTTCTGTCGCCACCACATACTCCACTTCCGTGGTAGACAAAGCAACAATCTTCTGCAATTTAGATGACCAAGATATCGCAGTACCTCCAAGCGTGAACACAAATCCCGTTGTGCTCTTAAACCCATCATGGTCATTCAATCCCAAATCCGCATCGACATAACCCGCTAAACTCACATCTTTGCCCTCAAAGCAAAGAGCTCTATCCTTGGTACCTCGCAAGTATCCTAGGATCCACTTGACCGCGATCCAATGTTGCTCACCCGGGTTGCTCATGAACCGACTCACCACTCCCACCGCATGAGCTATGTCGGGTCTTGTGCATACCATTGCATACATCAAACTTCCGACGGCCAATGCATATGGAGTCCTCTTCATATGGGCTTTCTCCGCCTCACTCCTAGGCGCGTCTTTCTTTGACAATTTGAAGTGCCCACCCAAGGGAGTCATCATATACTTGGCTTCATGCATACTAAACCGCTTTAACACCTTCTCGATGTACTCGGCTTGAGAAAGGAAAAGCTTCCCTACTTTCCTATCTCTCTCGATCCTCATACCAAGAATTTGCTTCGCCTCACCCAAATCCTTCATAGCAAACCGCTCCGACAATTGCTTCTTCAAGTCCCTCACCTCTTGAGCACTTGCTCTCACAATCAACATGTCATCCACATAGAGTAAGAGAATGATATAGCCAACGTCGAGCATCTTCACATAGCAACAATGATCCGCCTCACACCGCATAAAGTCTATCTTATGCATGAATCCATCGAACTTCTTGTACTATTGCCTCGGGGCTTGCTTCAACCCATAGAGGCTCTTCTTCAAACGACATACAAGCTTCTCACTACCCTTCGACAAATAGCCTTGCGGTTGCTCCATGTAAATCTCCTCATCAAGATCACCATGGAGGAACGCCGTCTTCACATCCATTTGCTCTAACAAAAGGTTCTCGGCCGCCACCATGCTCAACACCATCCGAATAGTGGTTATCTTTACCACCGGTGTGAAGATGTCTGTGTAGTCTATGCCATACCTTTGTTGAAACCCTTTTACCACTAGCCTTGCCTTGTAGCGCTCGTTGCCATTTACCTCCCGCTTGATTCTATACACCCACTTATTTTATAGTGCTTTCTTGCCCTTAGGAAGTTGGACTAGTTCCCAAGTCCCATTACTCCTCAATGAGTCCATCTCTTCATCCATGGCACACCTCCACTTGTGCACTTGCTCACTCTCTTGAGCTTCTACAAAATCTTCGGGTTCACCTTCATCCGTCAAGAGAAGGTAGAAATTAGCCGGGGAGTATCTTTGCGGAGACCTATGTTGCCTTGTAGACCTCCTTTGCGGTACCACCGGTGGT